>PVKV010014951.1:0-55568 GCA_004027835.1 Alouatta palliata
TTTTTTTTTTTTTTTTTTTTTTTTACTTTAGGTTCTGGGGGGTACATGTGCAGATTACACAGGATTGTTGTATAGGTACATACATGGCAATGTGGTTTGCTGCCTCCATCCCCCCATCACCTATATCTGGCATTTCTCCCCATGTTATCTCTCCTCAACCTCCCCATCCCCTGCTATCCTCCCCTAACCCCCACCAACAGATCCCAGTGTGTGATGCTCCCCTCCCTGTGTCCATGTGATCTCATTGTTCAACAGCTACCTATGAGTGAGAACATGTGGTGTTTGATTTTCTGTTCTTGTGTCAGTTTGCTGAGAATGATGGTTTCCAGGGTCATCCATGTCCCTACAAAGGACACGAACTCATCCTTTTTTGTGGTTGCATAGTATTCCATGGTGTATATGTACCATACTGTCCTTGTCCAGTTGATCATCGATGGACATTTGGGTTGGTTCCAGATCTTTGCTATTGTAAACAGTGCTGCAATGAACATACGTGTGCACATCTTTATAATAGAACGATTTATAGTCCTTTGGGTATATACCCAGTAATGGGATTGCTGGGTCAAATGGCATTTCTATTCCTAGATCCTTGAGGAATCGCCACACTGTCTTCCACAATGGGTGAACTAATTTACACTCCCATCAACAGTGTAAAAGTGTTCCTGTTTCTCCACGTTCTCTCCAGCATCTGTTGTCTCCAGATTTTTTAATGATAGCCATTCTAACTGGTGTGAGAGTTTATCATGAACGAGTTTTACAAATGCTTTCTCTGTATCTGTTGATTTGACCATTTAACTTTTCTTTTTTAGCTTGTTCATGTGATGGATTCCATTAATTGATTTTCAAATGTTAAACTAGCCTTGCATACTGCATATGGAAATACAATCCACTTGATAGTGGTGAGACTCAGTCTCACTTTGTCACCCAGGCTGGAGTGCAGTGGCACGATCTTGGCTCACTGCAACCTCCACCTCCCAGGTTCAAGTGATTCTCCTGCCTCAGCCTCCTGAGTAGCTGGGATTACAGGCATACACCACCACACTCAGCTGATTTTTGTATTTTTAGTAGAGACAGTATTTTACTATGTTGGGCAGGTTAGCGTCAAACTCCTGACCTCAAGTGATCCAGCTTGCCTCAGCTTTTCAAAGTGCTGGGATTATAGGCCTGAGCCACTGCGCTTGGGCAATAATGGCTTATAATTCTTTTTATACGCTGTTGAATTGAACTTGGTAATATTTTATTGAAGTATTTTGTATCTATATTCATAAAATATATTGGCCTCTAGTTTTTTTTTTTTTTATTATTGTAATGTCTTCATCTGGTATTAGTATTAGGGTAATGATGGCTTTATAGAATGTTAGAAAGAATTCCCTATAGTTCTGTCTTCTTGAAGAGATTATAGAGAATTGTTATAATTTCTTCCTTAAATTTCTGGTACAACTCACCATTGAACCCTTCTAGGCTGGGTATTTTCTCTTTTGGAAGATTATTTTCTTTTTAATATCCAAAGAATGTGAAGTGATGTCTCTTCTTTCATTTCTGATATTAATAATTTGTGTTTTCTCTGTTTTTAGTTAGCTAGCCTGGCTAGAGGGTTATCAATTTTATTGGTCACTTTAAAGAAACAGCTTTTGGTTTCTTTGGTTTTTCTCTATGAATTTCCTATTTTCAGTTTCATTGACTTCCACTCTAATTTTTATTATATCTTTTCTTAGCCTTACTTTGGATTTTATTTGCTGTTCTTTCTGGTTTCCTAAGATGGATAATTAGATTATTGATTTTAGTTATTTATTCTTTTCTAATATAAGCCATTCTTTGCATCCCACACATTTTGACAAGTTCTGCTTTCATTTCTATTTAGTTCAAAGTATTTTTAATTTCTCTTAAAATTACTTTTTTGACCTATGTGTTATTTAGAAATGTGTTATTTAATTGTCAAGTACTTGGGGATCTTTCAGTTATCTTTCTGTTATTAATTTCCAGTTTAATTCCTTTGTGGTCTGAGAGCATCCATTGTATCATTTCTTTTATTTTAAATGTGTTAAGGCAAACTTAATGGCACAGAATGTGTTCTATTCTGGTGAATGTTCCATGTAAACTTTAGAAAAATGTGTATTCTGCTGTTGTTGAATAAGTATTGTGTAGACATTAATTATACTCAATTAGTTGATGCTGCTTCCTGATAGATTTGTTCAAAAACTCCTATTTTTTCACTTTAGAAATTAATTCAGTTATTTTTTTTACACACTGTCAAACCAAAGAAAAAATACACATGCTTGAAAGATTACAATGTGGACTTAAATCTAACACAACCTTTAAAATTGTATATGTCAAAATAAACACCCTGAGAAGGTAAACTATCTGTATATCATACAGGTATTTCAAGGTGGGACTGAGAAAAAAACTGAGCTCATTAGACTCCAGGAGACCCCTGTATTAACTCCTCTACACCATGCCTCCCAATGATTGTTAACAAAAAGTTCTGTACAATAAAATAATACTTTATTTGGCAAGGAATGTATCTTATAATAACTTTTAAAATATTTGATTTATTACTATTTTGAAGAAATTATCACAAATTAAAATTATTTTCAAAATTCTTTGAAGAATAGCATATTCCAATGCAAGATTCAATTTGACAATATGATTCCAGTGTCCCAAACATTCAGTGTTACAGTTCAGTTGCCACCTCCTGCCTGCCTATAGAGAAGTGCTCTGTCAATGCAAACTTGTTGGAGCTTTATCTGTTAGAAAAACTAGAATCAATTTTTATTCCTCAAATTTACCGAAGTTTATCAAAATAGTTCATTCCTGTTTTCAACAGGAATTTGAAAAGGTAGAGAATTCAGTGTGGAGGAAAGATCATAGAAAGCACGAAAGTTTGTAAAATATAGGAGGGATCAAAGATGGCTGAATAGAAACAACTCTGGAGTGCAGTTTCGTGCAAGAACAATGCAAAGTGTGAGTGATCACCGCATTTCCAAACGAGTTATTACTGCCCACAGACCAGGAGATTCCCTGGGCCAAAAAGTGCCACAAGTTCCCAGCATGGTTGTTTCAGCTGGCACCATGGATTTTCGCACAAAACTCACACGAATGTGGGCAGCCATTTCAATTAGCGCCTGTAACACAAGGGAGACAGAGCTGCCCATTCAACTGAAGAAGAGGGGGCTGAAACAGGGAGTCTGGTGATCTGGCTCAGTGAGTACCACCCCTCTAAAGACCAGCAGTCTGAAATGCTCTGGATTGAGAGTTTCACAGCAAGTGCAGCTGGACCTGGGATGATCCAGCTTAGTTGGGGGAAGGGTGTCCACCATTACTGAGGCAGTCCACCATTACTGAGGCAGACCAACATTACAGAGGCAATTCTAACTGTACCTCTGTAAACCAATACAAAAGGAAGTTTACACAGCAGCTGGGTAGAGCCTATGGCAGCTCAGCAATGCCTCTGCTGGCAGACTGTGAATAGGCTACCTCCTTGCTGGGAAGGACATCTTTGAAAAAAGGCAGCAACACCTCAGAAACTTGTAAATAAAGGCTCACCTTCCCAGTACAAAGCACCTGGGAAAAGAGGTGGTTATGAGTTCTGCTGCAGCAGATTTAAATGTACCTGCCCAGCAGCTCTGAATGGAACAAAGGAGCTCACAGCACAGCACTTGAGTTCCCATAAGGACAGATTGGCTCTTCAAATAGCTCCCCAACTCCAGTAGATCCAAAGAGACACCTCATAAAGGAGAGCTCTGGTTGACATCTGGCAGGTACCCTTCTAGGATGAAGATAACAGAAGAAGAAACCCACAGCAAGCCTTACTGTTCTGCAGCCCACATGGGTGATCCCCAGGCAAACAGGGTCTGGAGTGGACCTCCAGGAGTCCTGTAGCAGAGAGTCCTGACTGTTAGAGGGAAAATTTTAAAAATAGAAAGAAATAGCTTCAACATCAACAAAAAGGACGTGCACTCAGAGACCCCATCCAAAAGTCACCAACTACAAAAACCACAAGTAAATAAACTCACGAAGATGGAAAGAAACCAGCACAAAGAGGATGAAAACACCAAAAACCAGAATGCCTCTCCTCCTCCAAGGGATCACAACTCCTCACCAGCAAGGGAACAAAACTGGAGGGAGAATGAGTCTGATGAATTAACGGAAGCAAGCTTCAGAAGGTAGATAATAACAAACTTCTTAGAGCTAAAAGAACATGTTCTAACCCAATGCAAAGAAACTAAGGACCTTGAAAAAAGGTTAGATAAAATGCTAAATAGAATAAACAGCTTAGACAAGAATTTAAATGACTTGATGGAGCTGAAAAACACAACAGAAGATCTTCATGAAGCATACAAAACTTTCAATAGCTGAATCAACCAAGCAGAATAAAGGATATCAGAGATTGAAGATCAACTTAATGAAATAAAATGAGAAGGCAACACTAGAGAAAAAAGAGTGAAAAGAAATGAACAAAGCCTCCGAGAAATATGGGGTTAAGTGAAATGACCTAATCTCTGTTTGATAGGTGTACCCGAATGTGACGGAAAGAATGAATCCAAGCTAGAAAACACTCTTCAGGATATTAGCCAGAACTTCCCCAACCTAGCAAGGCAGGCCAATATTCAAGTCCAGGAAATACAGAGAACACCGCAAAGATATTCCTCAAGAAGAGCAAACCCAAGGCATATAATCATCAGATTCATGAAGGTTGAAGTGAAGGAAAAAATGCTAAGGGCAGCCAGACAGAAAAGTCAGGTTACTCACAAAGAGTAGCCCATCAGACTCACAGTGGATCTCTCAGCAGACACCCTACAAGCCTGAAGAGAGTGGGGGCCAATATTCAACATCCTTAAAGAAAAGAACTTTCAACCTAGAATTTCATATCCAGCCAAACTAAACTTCATAAGTGAAGGAGAAATAAAATCCTTTATGGATAAGCAATTGCTGAGAGCTTTCATCACCACCAGGCCTGCCTTACAAGAGCTTCTGAAAGAAGTACTAAACATGGAAAGGAACAACCAGTACCAGCCACTCCAAAAGCATACCAAATGGTATCGACACAAGAAAGAAACTGCATCAAATAACAGGCAAAACAACCAGCTAGCATCAAACTGGCAGGATCAAATTCACACATAACAATATTAGCCTTAAATGTAAATGGGCTCAATGCCCCAGTCAAAAGACACAGACTGGCAGATTGAATAAAAAGTCAGTATCCATAGGTGTGCTATATTCAGGAAACCCATCCCACATGCAAGGAAACACATATGCTCAAAATAAAGGGATGGAGGAAGATTTACCAAGCAAATGGAGAGCAAAAAAAGCAGGAGTTGCAATCCTAGTCTCTGATAAAATGGACTTTAAAGCAGCAAAGATCAAAAGAGACAAAGAAGGGTATTACATAATGTAAAAATGATCAATGCAACAAGAAGAGCTAACAATTCTAAATATATACGCACCCAATACAGGAGCACTCAGATACGTAAAGCAAGTTCTTAACAATGTACAAAGAGACTTAGACTCCCACGCAATAATAGTGGGAGACTTTAACACTCTACTGTCAGTATTAGACAGATCAACGAGACAGAAAATTAACAAGAATATCAGGACATGAACTCGGATCTGGACCAAGCGAACCTAATAGACATCTACAGAATTCTCCACCCAAAATCCACAGAAGATACATTCTTTGCAGCACCACATCACACCTCCTCTAAAATAACCACATAATTGGAAGTAAGTCACTCCTCAGCAAATGCAAAAGAATGGAAATAATAACAGTCTCTCAGACCACAGTGCAATCAAATTAGAACTCAGGACTAAGAAAACAACTCAGCACTGAACAACTTCATAGAAACTGAACAACTGGCTTCTGAATGTTGACTGGATAAACAATGAAATTAAGGCAGAAATAAAGATGTTCTTTAAAACCAATGAGAACAAAGACAAAATGTACCAGAATCTCTGGGACACATTTAAAGCAGTGTCTAGAGGAAAATTTATAGCAATAAATGCCCATATGAGAAGCAAGGAGAGATCTAAAATTGACACCCTATTGTCAAAATTGAAAGAGCTAGAGGAGCAAGATAAAAAAACTCAAAATAGCAGAAGACAAGACTTAACTAAGATCAGAGAAGAACTGAAGGAGATAGAGATCCAAAAACCCTTCAAACATTCAGTAAATCCTGGAGCTGGTTTTTTGAAAAGATCAACAAAATAGACCTCTAGAAAGATTAATGAAAAAGAAAAGAGATAAAAATCAAATAGATACAATAAAAACAATAAAGGGGATATCTCCACAGATTCCACAGAAATACAAACTACCATTAGAGATTACTACAAATCATCTATGCACATAAACCAGTAAACCTGGGAGAAATGGATAAATTACTAAACACTTGCACTCTCCCAAGCCTAAACCAGGAAGAAGTTGAAACCCTGAATAGACCAATAACAAGGGCTGAAGTTGAGACAGCAATTAATAGCCTACCAACCAAAAAAAGTCCAGGTCCAGGTGGGTTCACAGCAGAATTCTACCAGATGTATAAAGAAGAGCTACTACCACTCCTTCTGAAACTATTCCAAACAATCCAAAAAGAGGAAATCCTTCTCAAGTATTTCTATGAGACCAACATTATCCTGATACCAAAACCCAGCAGAGACTCAACAAAAAAAAGAAAACTTCAGGTCAGTATTTGTGATGAACATAGATGCAAAAATCTTCAATAAAATACTGGCAAACCAATTGCAACAGCACATCAAAAGGCTTACCCATCACGATCAAGTAGGCTTCATCCTGGGGATGCAAGGCTGATTCGACATACCCAAGTCTATAAACATAATCTACCACATAAACAGAACCAAAGACAAAAACACATGATTATCTTAATCGATGCAGAGAAGGCCTTCGACAAAATTCAACAGCATTTATGCTAAAAACTCTCAATAAACTAGATATCGATGGAACGTATCTTAAAATAATAAAAGTTATTTATGACAGACCCACAGCCAATATCATACTGAATGGGTAAAAACTGAAAGCATTCCCTTTGAAATCTGGCACTAGACAAGGATGCCCTTCCTCACCACTCTTATTCAATATTGTGCTTGAAGTTCTAGTCAGAGCAGTCAAGCAAGAAAAATAAATAAAGGGTATACAAGTAGGAAAGGAGGAAGTAAAACCACCTCTATTTGCAGATGACATGATAGTGTACTTAGAAGACCCCATTGTCTCAGTCCAAAATCTTCTGAAACTAATAAGCAACTTCAGCAAAGTCTCAGGATAAAAATCAATATGCAGAAATCACAGGCATTACTATACACCAATAACAGACTAATAGAGGACGAAGTCAAGACCGAACTCCCATTCACAATTGCTACAAAGAAAATAAAATATCTAGGAATACAACTAAGAAAGGATGTCAAGACCTCTTCAGAGAACTACAAACCACTGCTCAAGGAAATAAAAGAGGACACAAACAGATGGAGAAACATTCCATGCTAATGGTTAGGAAGAATCAATACCGTGAAAATGGCCATACTGTCCAAAGTAATTTATAGATTCAATGCTATTCGCATCAAGCTACCAATGACTTTCTTCACAGAATTGGAAAAAAATCACCTTAAACTTCATATGGAACCAAAAGAGAGCCTGCATAGCCAAGACAATCCTAAGCAAAAATAACAAAGATGGAGGCATCATGCTACCTGACTTCAAAGAATACTACAAGGCTACAGTAATCAAAACAGCATGGTACTGGTACCAAAACAGAGATATAGACCAATGGAAGAGAGGAGAGACCTCAGAGGCAATGCCACACATCTACAACCAACTGATCTTTGACAAACCTGACAAAAATAAGCAATGGGGAAAGGATTCCATGTTTAATAAATGGTGTTAGGGAAACTGGCAAGCCATGTGCAGAAAGCAGAAACTGGACACCTTCCTAACACCTTACACTAAAATTAACTCCAGATGAATTAAAGACTTAAACATAAGACCTAAACCATAAAAATGCTATAAGAAAACCTAGGCAAAATCGTTCAGGAAATAGGCATAGGCAAGGACTTCATGACTAAAACACCAAAAGCATTGACAACAAAAACCCAAATAGATAAATGGGATCTAATTAAACTCCAGAGCTTCTGCACAGCAAAGGAAACAATCATTAGAGTGAACCGGCAACCAACAGAATGGAAAAAATTTTTTGTAGTCTATCCATCTGACAAAGGGCTAATATCCAGAATCTACAAAGAACTAAAACAGATTTACAAGAAAAAAACAAACAAATCCATTCAAAACTGGGTGAAGGATATGAACAAACACTTTTCAAAAGAAGACATTTATGAGGCCAACAAACATAGGAAAAAATGCTCATCATCATTGGTCATTAGACAAATGCAAATTAAAACTGAATTGAGATACCATCTCATGCCAGCTGGAATGATGATTGTTAAAAAATCTGGAGACAACAGATGCTGGAGAGGATATGGAGAAATAGGAACACTTTTACACTGTTGGTGGGAGTGTAAATTAGTTCAGTCACTGTGGAAGACAGTGTGGCAATTCCTCAAGGACCCAGAAATAGAAATTCCATTTGCCCCAGAAATCCCATTACTGGGTATATATTCAAAGGATTATAAATCATTCTATTGTAAAGACACATGCACATGTATGTTCATTGCAGCACTCTTTACAATAGCAAAAACCTGGAACTAACTCAAATGCCTATTGATGATAGACTGGACAAGGAAAATATGACACATATACACCATAGAATACTATGCAGCCATAAAAAAGGATGAGTTCATGTCCTTTGTAGGGACATGGACGAACCTGGAAACCATCATTCTCAGCAAACTGACACAAGAACAGAAAATCAAACACCACATGTTCTCACTCCTAAGTGGGTGTTGAACAATGAGAACACATGGACACAGGGAGGGGAATGTTACACACTGGGTTCTGTTGAAGGGGGGCTGGGGAGGGACAGTGGGGGTTGAGGGGGTTAGGGAAGGATAACATGGGGAGAAATGCCAGATATAGGTGATGGGGGGATGGAGGCAGCAAACCACATTGCCATTTATGTACCTATGCAACAATCCTGCATAATCTGCACAGAAAGTGAGGTATTGCATATTTAACAAAATACAGTGAAAAAATAAATATTTTGGGGAATCTTTAATTTTTTGAGAATGTTATTTATATTTATGAACTTAAAAGGTCATTGTAATAAAAGATTGTTTATGAAAGAGGCTGTAAGATGTAAAAACCCTAAACATTTCCCCATATCCAAATGAGTTGTGTCAGTTTTTGATATTGTTGGTATCTTGGGGGCTCAATATCTGTGGTATAGACAGGGATCTGTGAATTCTAATACATCAAAAATGTCTCTGTAAGAAGATTTTTTAGGTAATGAAAATATCATAAATTTCATGGGGTAAAGATTGTGTAATATCAAGAAGGAGATGCTACACATTTAGAAACAAAATGAAAGGAAAGAGCAATCCAATGACACCTACAGATGTTTCCAAAGAACTATTACATCATCTCTCTTTCAGAATCTACAGATGTTATAATAGGTCCTGATGTTAAGTAGTTTTGTTTCTAAGACAGCAGCAACTCCAACCTCTCATATTATTGATATATGATGTCATTTTCAATTTTAAAGAAAGTTATATTGCGTTAAAATTTTGATTTTCCACGTAGTATTGATGACAGTAAAAAGGCATTCGTTGAACACACTACTTACACACTATTGTGGATTTCACGTGTATTTGTAAAATGTATACATTTCTATTTTCAAATAAGCTTCTTTTAGGCAAAGCAAATTATAGACAGAAACTTGAAATGCTAGTCAATCAATTTATATAATCTCTCTATGTAAAACACATTTTGATCCTGTGTGCCAAAAAAGTCTTTGATTGTTGTGTTCATTAGAAATTATCACATCTATTCTCTCTGCTATTTCGGAGTGTTTGCTTATCTTCTGTCTGACTGGAACATATGAAAGCTCTTTCTTTATAGCTAGTCCCTTCACAGGTCCTCTGTGATCACCCTCCTTTCTTTGGTCTGAATAAAGTGTCCTCTTTTCTTTATAGCCCTTGTTTGCTTGCTTGTTTACCTGTTTCACCTAAAAATGTATAAATTCCATTAGAATAAGGAATAGGAATGTTTGTTTACCACGATTGTGTGCACAGCTTTTAATAAATGCCTGGCAAATCTTAGGTACACAAAAAATATTTGTTTGAGAATAAGTAAATGAATAAAGATGACATAGTATAAAAAGCACTAAATTTGAGGTCAAAAGGCTTGGGTTCTTCTTACTCCTCTGATATCCTTCCATCTACGTAAGCCAATTATTTATCTTGGCCTTATTTAACAGGTGTAAATAGGGATATAACAATAAGGCTTCTTTTACATGGTGGTTATTATGATGAAAGACAGTCAATGAGAAGTGTGAGCACATGACAGGTTCTTGGTAAATAGTTGTTATAAAGGTTGTGTAGCCTTGAGTAACTCATCTGTAAAATCAGTAATTGAGTTATTGTGAAGTGACAGTATGATTACTGTAAGTTCTGTGCCTGGCACAGAGTAGCCACATAGCAGATGTCTGTTGAATATGCATTTTAAGAAACTGTATTTTCTAATATTAATTTCAATACCCACATTTTCACTTTATGTGTTTGAGGAAACGTTTTTACATATGCAGAAATTTTTCTTGTTATGGTTTCATCAACATTAGTTTCTTTTTCATATTTAGCTTTAATTTCAGATATTTTTTGATGATAATTCTTGTTTTACTAATGACAATAAACTCAAGTTGAATTTCTTTTTCCTTTTCACTTTCCTTTCAGAGTAACACATGATTCTGATTATCACTAAATTCTCCTTTTTAATGTAGCACTGATTCGTTTACTCTTCTAGAAAGCCATCATTAACTGTTTCCCCACTCTGAAAATGTTCAAGAGAATCAAATGATCAGCTGTCAGAGTGAATAGAAATTGAAATGCAAATATCAACATTTAACCTGTGTAGGAAAAAGCATTCTGAATAAGCTTCATCAAATTCTAATATTAGTACTGAGAATAAGTAGCATCAGACAATATGATAACATCACAGTGGTGAAATGGCTTGAATGTCTCAAAATGGGATAGAAATATCAATATGAAACACTCATTACAATAAGTTGAGCTATGTAAATGGTTTTGAGTATCAAGGAAAGATGAAACAGAAGCAATTTAAAGTGTAATAGCTTCCCAGGAATTTGTTAAGAATCACTGCCTTACTGCAGAATCCAATACAAATCTGCAATATTTTCTGTTCAGATTCATTGATTTTTAGCTGACCTCATCTACTCATTTTCACCAACTGAACTTTTCTTTCCAAGACCATGTCGATGCTGTGGTCTGCTTTCTCTGCAAATTCTCCACATTGATTCCTCTGTTTAGTTTTCATCGGTTCCCCTGATCTTCATTTCTTTCTCTTTCAATGTCATTCCCCTTCTTCTTTCTGCCAACTTGTCTTCACTTTTTCCTTCCAACTGTTTTAAATTTAAAACACCTTTAAGAACTTTACAAATGTTATTGACACTTTCTCCAGAGAAGTGCATATATAACCTCTTTTACTTAATTTTAGGGGATTCTTGGACATCCTAAAGTCCAATCCTAGATAAAACCCCAAGTGAAGAATTGTGATAGCAATTTCTTTCCAATTCTCAAGGCTGTAGCAACAGTTACCACGTATCGGGTAACTGTCATACACCAGGCGTTATGCTGGATGTTTTTCATTCTTTGTCTCTAAAACTCACAAGCCTCATTTAACAGAAGATGAAATTGAATGGTACAGAAGTTAAACAATTTGCCTGCTGATATGCAATTAGTTGATAGTGAAATTGGGATATGAATCAAAATCTAATTCTAAATGCATCTTGTTCTTGCTAACTATACTGCTTCACGAGACTTGGTGAGAAGGAGAGACAGAGAAAATAATTGAAATATTGTAGATCACAGGGAATAAATTTGAGTTTGAATAAGGTATTAGTTATTCCATATGCAATGTACAATGTCCTTTTATACAGAAGTATTAGGTAGAAATTAGCAATATTGTTTTCTGCTAGTCTACAGTACTTATTGTTAAATATACATACTTATTGTTAAATATTGTTAAATATGTTAAATATACATACTTATTGTTAAATATTGAAAAAAAGTATTTGCCAGTAGAAGTATTTTACAGAAAAGATTCGGCATTAAATTCCCCAAGTGCTCTTCTTATAGCTGATCTGGCTTACCAGCCCTTTACAAAGGATATGTCACTATCACAATGCTAAAGCTTGTTTACATAAGGCCCCCCGCTATGGCCAGCTCAGATGTGCAGATGTTGAATACTTTGAATATCACTCTTGATCTTTCTCTACTTCTTTCTTAACTAGTCATACTCAACTCATATTTTTAATCATTTATTATTCACTTTGAAAGCGTACTTCTATTCCTATAAAAGCATTAGAAAAAGTGAAAAAAAGCCTTTGGATTTTGCTCACAATTTTGATATGTATTCTGATCTCCTAATTTTCTCATTTCTTTTTATGAATTCTGTAAGAACATAAATGGTTTAAAATAATCTTGAAAATATCTTATATCACACAAGTCATGTCAAATTGGAATTTGTATTATTTTATTGTCTTATTACTATTGAGTGTAAAGAGCAAACAAAATTCCTCATTTTTATTATAGGAATATTGAATAAAGCCAAAGTCACAGTAAAGGATCTTGGATTGTCTACAAGTAAGAATGAGCCTGTTTATAATTGAGATTTTAAAAACTTACATAGACTCTACTAATAAGAACACAAAATTTTAAATATAGCTAACTAATATATTCATATATTTTGATGAAAAATTATGTTTGACACCAAAAATGTGAAATTGCAAGAAAAACTAAATTTGTCATTTAGTAAATGGAGTTTTTCTAATATCTCTCTAAAAAAAGATGAAAAAAATTTCTAAATACTAATAGAAACTGTTGCAAACTAGAAAAAGAGAGACTACCCCTAACCTTCTATCTTGTATAAGCAACTCATTTTTGGGTTGTTACTAAGAAAATCTTGATTCCTCTGTACTTTTAATTATTCAGTGATTTAATAATCAAGTGTTTTGCTACATGAAT
Source organism: Alouatta palliata (assembly GCA_004027835.1). Taxonomy (NCBI): domain Eukaryota; kingdom Metazoa; phylum Chordata; class Mammalia; order Primates; family Atelidae; genus Alouatta; species Alouatta palliata. Next base: position 13,153 of record PVKV010014951.1, read on the forward strand.
CCTATGTCCTGATTAATTTTCTTTAGTCTAATTCAATTCAATTAAAATATGCAGGCAGTCCTCTTCACTTCTTTGCACATTTTTTTTCTCTCCAGCTCTGACTAGTCTCCTTATTCTTCCCTAGTCTCATCAAATTTGCTGCTTCAAAGCATTCATGAATGTGATAGGGTATGTAAAAATCAGTATTTTGTACAGCATGGTACACATATAACATGGATAGCATTTAAAGGGTATAGAGAAAAACATTTTCTTCATTTTTACAATTTTATTTTTTATTTTAGTGTAGATTAAGAAAATAAGAATTACCACAGCAAGAAATTCATTTCATGAAAATTGTTGCTTAGAATGAGTTTGGGAGTTCAGATTCTCCATTACCTTGTGCTCTAGAAGGCAACTAACACTTAAGCTAAATAGAAAGGCCAGTTGCCCCTTGGTTTGCAATCACACCTGTATGCTCTAATTTTTAGCACTAATGTTATCATGCCACACACTTCTGTTCACCTCCAACAGCACTAGAAGCTCAACCTTTTCAGATTCCCTAACGTCTTATCATCTTCCAAATATTCCAAATGCTCCATACAATCCCTAATAAATCCTGTCCCGCACCCCCTTCACAACTTCCTTCCTAATTATTCCAAAATACCTTTAAGAATTCTCATTGCATCCAAAGAATACATCCCTCCAACCTCTAACTCTTCTATGATTTTCTTCACTTCCATATTCTTAGTAAAAACTTGATCTCTCCTGAGACTATTGTTTCCCCGCTATGTTCAAATAAAACCCGGGCTGTTTTTTCTTTTATTTTTCTCCTACACCTCATGTGCCTTTAGGACCTGTAGCTATAATAAGTGTCTTATTTGGTCACTACTGCTCCTTCTTTTATCTACCCTTTCCTCTTTAAAAAACAACTCCTTTAAAGTACACTATCAAATTTTACCATCTTTTACTTCTTTTAATTGTCATTTACTAACGCTGATCACATTATATCATTTACGGATGATCTCAGCAACTGGCTGCTGACATTTCTGCCAATGTTCTTGGAGATTTCCACTGTCCATCCCAAGTCTGGCCTTTTACTTCCTCTAGTCATTAAAAATTATCTTTTCCTTCACTTTGATCTTTAGTCACTGCCACGTCCTCTGACTTTCTTGTTGAATACCATCATTTCTTACTTGCATATTTTCTCTCAAAACGTTACCCATACCCATTCCACTCTTTTGGCAGAACCATACCTTCTAGTGTATTCTTTTTCTTTTTTTTTTTTTAGTCAGGGTCTCATTCTATCACCCAGGCTGGAGTGCAATGGCACAATCATGGCTCACTGCAGCCTCAACCTCCCAAGCTAAAGTGATCCTCCCTGCTCAGCCTCCCAGTAGCTGGTACTACAGGTGTGTACCATGAAGCCCAGTTAATTTTTCTTATTTTTCCCAGAGATAGGTTCTCACTATGTTGCCTAGGCTATTCTCAAACTCTTGGACTCCGGTGATCCTCCTGCCTCGGTCTTCCAAAGTGCTGGAATTACATGCATAAGCCACCATACCCGACCTCCATCCATTCTTTACACATCAGCTAGCTGGATTTTCCAGAAGAGTAAATCAGATCATGTTACTCCCATGTATAAAGCACTCTAGTGGTTTCAAGTTCAACTTATTAAAAGATTCAAATCCCTCATCACAGCCTATATACTTTATTTATCCTGTGCCTTTAACTTGACCATATTTCTCTACTCATCTCTTCATCTTTTAAAATTAGTTTACACTGCTATATTTCTTTCCTCAAATACTCAAACTAATTTGAATCTCAAGAACTTTTTCAATTGGTACCCATTCTGTATGGAATTCCCTTCCACTTTGAATGAGTGTCTAGTGCTTGTTATTCAGGTGTCACCAATATTTTACTTTCTCAGATCTATTCATTCCAATTCCTAGATAAATCAGGCCCCTTGTCTCAGATAAATCCACTATATCACCTTATATTTGTTTCATGGCACTCACTGATATCCAAAACTACTCTTTTTAATGTACTTGTTTTATGTTTGTTGTTTTATTTCTTCCCGCTAGAATATGCTAAGTTCATTGAATGGATGAATTCTGTTCTGTCATATGATACGTTAAGTCCTTAAAACAGTGAGTAGAGTGTTGTGCATATTCAATAAATATTTGTTTTATGGTTAAAGTAGATAGCATTGTTAGGCTCCAGTTTATTTATATAAGCTAGCATTTTAAAAGCATGTAAGACTGATTTCCACTTTCAGCAGTAGTATATCATAAAAACTTTGTGACTGATGTTTATTCTTCAAAACAACTTAAAAGTCCTTACTAAATTATTTTATATTTTTAATTTTATTGCTGAGATGTCAAGAAAGTAGAGAAAATACCAGGAAGCCAAAATAAGGGGAAGGAAGACTCTAGGAAGGAAACTATCATCTGAACTTGAAGCTACCGTGAGGTCATCTGCCAATCCATGTTTATGGTGGGCTTAAATTTGAACATTTGCTCACTGTGTAGATAACAAGACATAAAGTCTAGGGTTTAACAAACTTTAAAAATATGACCATATGAAACTTAGAGCCTCAAAAGACTACGCTTCGAGTAAACTACACTCAACAGAAGTACACATTAAATATTTTTTCCTTTAGCTTGTTACCAGGTAGAGGGAGGACAAAACTTTTCATTAGAAGTAAAAATCATAAGCCATCATTTATGTAGAGTTGTGGCTCAAATTAAGTTACCTGAGTCACCTGTAAAATGCCAAGTACAGAATTAAAGTGATCCAGGGTTTGTAGCATTCCCTAGGGCTTGATAAATGCAGGAACTACTTCTCTTTGGAAAAGAAAATAAATCTTCCACAAAGGGCTCATAATGTTCTCCTAGATAAAATTCTATTGACTATAAGTACAATACAAGAATAAGGTATCATAAATGAAAGGCAGTAGGGAAAAAAATGACAGAAGCTTTACAATTTCAAATATTTTAAGTATTGGAATTACCTGACAAAAACTATAAAACAACTATAATTATTTTGCTTATAAATGTAAAAAACATCCTAAGTACACATGAGGATTTAGAAACTTTAAAAATGACTGACAACTTTGGAAAAGAACAGTCTTACGGAACATAGATATGTAATACTTGAGATTAAAAATTTAATAGATGTGTTCAATAGCAGATAATGCAGCTAAAGAGAATTTTTAAAACGTAGAGTGTAGATATAAGAAATGTAACTAAAAGGCATCATTTACCAAGCAAATGGAGAGCAAAATAAAGCAGGAGTTGCAACCCTAGTCTCTGATAAAATGGACTTTGAACCAACAAAGATCAAAAGAGACAAAGAAGGGCATTACATAATGGCAAAAGGATCAATGTAACCAGAAGAACTAATGATTCTGAATATATATGCACCCAATACAGAAACACCCAGATACATAAAGCAAGCTCTTAATGACCTACAAAGAGACTTAGACTCCCACACAGTAATCGTGGGTGAATTTAACACTCCACTGTCAATATTGGACAAATCGACGAGACAGAAAATTAACAAGGATATCCAGGACTTGAACTCAGATCTGGACCAAGTGGACCTAATAGACATCTACACAACTCTCCACCCCAAATCCACAGAAGATATATTCTTCTTAGTACCACATTGCACCTACTCTAAAATTTACCATATAATTGGAAGTAAGTCACTCCTCAGCAAAGGCAAAAGAATGGAAATAATAACAATCTCTCAGACCACAGTGCAATCAAATTAGAACTCAGCATTAAGAAACTAACTCAGAACCACATAAATTCATGGAAACTGAACAACTGGCTCCTGAATGTTCACTGGATAAACAATGAAATAAAGGCAGAAATAAAAACTTCTTCAAAAACAACGAGAACAAAGACACAACATACCAGAATCTCTGGGACACATTTAAAGCAGTGTTTAGAGGGAAATTTATAGCAATAAGTGCCCACGTGAGAAGTGAGGAAAGATCTAAAATCAACACACTATCATCAAAATTGAAACAGCTAGAGGAGCAAGATAAAAAAAACTCAAAAGCTAGCAGAAGACAAGAAATAACTAAGATCAGAGCAGAACTGAAGGAGATAGAGACACACACACAAAAAAAAACAATAAATTCAGCTGGTTTTTGAAAAGATCAATAAAATAGACAGATGGCTAGCCAGATTAATTAAAAAGAAAAGAGAGAAGAATCAAATAGATGCAATGAAAAACTATAAAGAGGATATCACCACTGATTTCACAGAATTACAAACTATCATCAGAGATTACTACAAACAACTCTATGCACATAAACCAGTAAACCTGGAAGAAATAGACAAATTCCTGGACACCTGAACCTTCCCAAGTCTAAACCAGGAAGAAGTCAAAACCCTGAAAAGATCAATAACAAGGGCTGAAGTTGAGGCAGCAATTAATAGTATACCAACCAAAAAAGGTCGAGGAGCACATGGGTTCACATCCGAATTCTACCAGACATAAAAAGAAGAGCTGCTACCACTCCTTCTGAAACTGTTCCAAACAACACAAAAAAAGAGAAATCTTCCCAAATCATTTTATGAGACCAACATCATCCTGATACCAAAACCTGGCAGACTCAACAAAAAAAGAAAACTTCAGACCAATATCCATGATGAACATAGATGCAAAAATCTTCAATAAAGTACTGGCAAACTGATTGCAACAACACATCAAAAAGCTTACCCATCACGATCAAGCAGGCTTCATCCCAGGGATGCAAGGCTGGTTCAACATATGCAAGTCTATAAACATAATCCACCACATAAACACAACCAAAGACAAAAACCACATGATTATCTCAATTGGTGCAGAGAAGGCCTTTGACAAAATTCAACAGCCTTTATGCTAAAAACTCTCAATAAACTAGGTATTGACAAAATGTATCTCAAAATAATAAAAACTATTTATGACAAACTCACAGCCATTATCATACTCAATGGACAAAACCTGGAATCATTCCTTTTGAAATCCGGCACTAGACAAGGATGCCTTCTCTCACCACTCCTATTCAATATAGTATCGGATGTTTTAGCCAGAACAGTCAGGCGAGAAAAAGAAATAAAGGTTATTACATTAGGAAAGGAGGAAGTTAAATTGTCTCTATTTGCAGACGACATGATTGTATATTTAGAAGACCCCATCATCTCAGCCCAAAATCTTCGGAAGCTGATAAGTAACTTCAGCAAATTCTCAGGTTACAAAATCAATGTGCAGAAGTCACAAGCATTCCTATACACCAATAACAGACTAACAGAGAGCCACGTCAATAGCGAACTCCCATTCACAATTGCTACAAATAAAATGAAATACCTAGGAATACAACTAACAAAGGATGTCAGAAGATGTAAAGAACCTCTTCAAGGAGAACTACAAACCACTGCTCGAGGAAATAAAAGAGGACACAAACAGATGGAAATACATTCCATGCTAATGATTAGGAAAAATCAATATCATGAAAATGGCCATACTGCCCAAAGTAATTTATAGATTCAATGCTATTCGCTTCAAGCTACCAATGACCTTCTTCACAGAATTGGAAAAAAACACCTTAAACTTCATATGGAACCAAAAGAGAGCCTGCATAGCCAAGACAATCCTAAGCAAAAATAACAAAGCTGGAGGCATCACGCTACCTGACTTCAAAGAATACTACAAGGCTACAGTAATCAAAACAGCATGGTACTGATACCAAAACAGAGATATAGACCAAAGGAACAGGACAGAGGTCTCGGAGGCAACACCACACATCTACAACCATCTGATCTTTGACAAACTTGACAAAAACAAGCAATGAGGAAAGGATTCCATGTTTAATAAATGGTGTTTGGAAAATTGGCAAGCCATGTGCAGAAAGCAGAAACTGGACGCCTTCCTGAAACCTTACACTAAAATTAACTCCAGATGAATTAAAGACTTAAACATAAGACCTAACACCATAAAAACCCTAGAAGAAAACCTAGGCAAAACTATTCAGGACATAGGCACAGGCAAGGACTTCATGACTAAAACACCAAAAGCGTTGGCAACAAAAGCCAAAATAGACAAATGGGCTCTAATTAAACTCCAGAGCTTCTGGAAAGCAAAAGTAACAATCATTAGTGTGAACTGGCAACCAACAGAATGGGAAACAAATTTTGCAATCTACCCATTTGACAAAGGGCTAATATTCAGAATATACAAAGAACTAAAACAGATTTATAAGGAAAAAGCAAACAAATCCATTCAAAAGTGAGTGAAGGATATGAACAGACACTTTTCAAAAGAAGACATTTATGAGGCCAAAAATCATATGAAAAAATGCTCATCATCACTGGTCATTAGACAAATGCAAATCAAAACTACATTGAGATACCATCTCATGCACGTTAGAATGACGATCATCAAAAAATCTGGAGACAACAGATGCTGGACAGGATGTGGAGAAACAGGAACACTTTTACACTGTTGGTGGGAGTGTAAATTAGTTCAACCATTGTGGAAGACAGTGTGGCAATTCCTCAAGGATCTGGAAGTAGAAATTCCATTTGACCCAGCAATCCCAGTACTGGGTATATACCCAAAGGATTATAACTTGTTTTATTATAAAGACACATGCACATATATGTTCACTGCAGCACTCTTTATAATAGCAAAGACCTGGAACCAACCTAAATGCCCATCAATGATAGACTGGACAAGGAAAATGTGACACATATACACCATGGAATACTTTGCAGTCATGAAAAAGGATGAGTTAGTGTCCTTTGTAGGGACATGCACGAATCTGGAAACCATCATTCTCATCAAACTGACACAAGAACAGAAAATCAAGCACCGCATGTTCTCACTCATAGGTGGGTTTTGAACAATGAGAACACATGGAGACAGGGAGGGGAGCATCACACACTGGGGTCTGCTGGGGGAGCTAGAGTAGGGACAGCATGGGTAGGAAGGTTGGGGAGGGATAACATTGGGATAATTGCCAGATATAGACGAGGCGGAATGAGGCAGCAAACCACATTGCCACATATGTACCTATGCAACAACCCTGCATGATCAGCACATGTGCTCCAGAACTTAAAGTGTAATTTAAATATGTGGAATATATATACCATGGATGACTATTCCACCATTAAAAAATATGAAGTTGTGTTTTTTTGAAGCAACATGCATAGAACTGAAGGATTTTGTCCTAAGTGGAATGACTCAGAAACACAAAGTAAAAAACTGCATGTTCACACTTGTGAGAGCTAACCAATGAGTACACATGGAAACACAGAGTGAAATGACATTGGCAACTACAAAAGGTGAGAGAGTGTGAGGGGATTGAGGGATGAAATACTACCTACCTATTTGGTACAATGTTCTCTATTCGGGTAATGGGTATACTACAACCCCAAACTTCACCACTGTGCAATATATCCATGTAACATAACTGTATGACATGAGTAACTGTACCTCCTAAATCTATAAACATTTTCAAAAAGAGAAAAAGGAAATAAATTTGTTCTAATAAAAAAAGATGGGCCACGTAACTCGAACCAAAGGAAAGCTGATCTAGCTATATTACTACAAACAATATAGGTTTAAGACATAAAACAATATCTAAAGATATTAGATAAACTGGAGATGAATTTTTCAAAATATATGATTAAAATTTAATTCACCATACCACCATAAACATACATGTAAATAATAACACAATAAAGCAGAAATTCAATGAACTATAAAGAAAAAATTATATGTAACTAATGACATATAACTAACATATACCTCAATGAACATAAGCCATGATTGACAGAACCACAAGAAAAAAATTTATGAATTTTAATACACAGTATTGATACTTCAAGCAGACAAAACATTTGACAAACACAAATAACAAGCTTGATTTAAGGAAATATGTAAAACATTGTCAATATCTATATGAAATATTTACAAAAGGTGACCAAATAATATGCATAAAGTAAATTTCAGCAAATTTCAAAAGGTTGAGTTTATGTACACCACCTTTTCTGATCACAATGATTCTGTTAACAATCAGTAAAGAAACAACTTGAAAATGATCAAATGCTTGAAAATTTTAGAAACACACTTGTAAATATAACTCATGGCTCAAAGAAGAAAAAATAATCAAACTTAAGAAATATTTGGAAATGACCAATAACAAAAATAGTTAAAACTGTGTGGGTTACAGCTAAAGTAATATTTAGAGGGAGTATAATAACACTAATTTCTTTTTTAAAACAAAATGAATAAACTCAGCAACAAACTTAAGAATGTACGAAATAATAAAAAATGTTAATGAAGAACAGAAAAAAATAGAAATAATAGTAATAGCTTTTAATCTGAGGAAGCTGAAAAAAATAGTAATAGCTGACACTCATAGTGATTACTGTATGCTGAGCATTGTTCTAGGTTTTTTATTTTTATTAACTTAAATTCTCCTTACCAGATATATGATGAATTATTATACCAAATATTAAAATATGATATTTAAAAAAAGCCCAAATATTCTTTAAAATAATATAATAGGCAAATTATAGAATAAAACAACCCACCAATAAACAAAAGTAAGTAAGAAAAACAGGGCAAATTTACTGATGTGATAGTCTAAACAACAAGAGGATAAGCCAAACAACATTTTGAGAATAAAATGCCAATTTAGATGCATTAGACTAGTTCCTAGTAAACTGTAGCTTATCTAAATTGATTTAATAATAAAGGGAGGAAAATATTATAATAATTAAAGGTGTGTATCAATATGTTATAAGAGTTCCACATGCAACCAAGAATGTTTACAAACTACCAAACTGCAACATTTGCAAATTCTGTCAGAATATTCTACAAAAGGATTATGAAAATATTCGTCTTTTCTAGACTACAATAGTATTGATGCCAAAAGGAGAGAAGAAGAGTAGAAAGAAAAAATAGAGATCAGTATGATCAGCATCACTCATGGGTATAGGTGCAATGGTTTATATAAAATACAGCAAATCATATTTCTCAATGTATGAAAAAGAAGAAACAACATCATCAGTCAGGTTAATCCCATAAATATTACTTGAACGTTAAGATATCAACTTGTAGAATCCACCATATATCAGATTGTATTATCTAGTCACCATAATTCATTCCTTCCCTTCCTGGGCAGGGTCTGGGATTTGATTATGTGATTTACTTTGCCTAATAGAATGTGAAGAAATATAACACACCATGTCCAATTGCATGATTTGGTTTTCTCCCTTGTACTTTTGCTCTCTGCCATGGGAATAGAATGCCCCAGTTAGGGGTTGCTCATTTGATATGGCCGCTGGAAAGGGGAGAAATTGGAGCTCAATTAATATATATTTGACACACAACAATCATGTAACATGAGGAATAAATGAGTGTTTTGTTGTAAGCCATGAAGACATTGGATTCTTGGTTACTGCAGCAAAACAGATTAAGGCAGCAAAAACTTGTGATAATCTTCAGTGGAGCAAAACATTATTAAAATTTAACATCTACTTACAATTTTTACAAAAGATCTTAGAAAACTAGAGAATGAAGAAAATTCCCTAATGCTATCTGCCAAAATATCAAACCAAAACAACAAAACATACTTACATAGTACTTAACAATGTTTAGTAATAAAATAGCATAAATTTTATGTTGAAGATTGGAAACAAGAAAAAATGTCCACAATCATCACTCTTATTAAATATCATCTAGCCTACACAGTAAGGCAAAGAAAAAAATGAACAGGAATTGAAAAAGAAGAATTTGCAGATGACACACTTATATACAAGGAAGGTTCAAAGAATGATAAAATTTTAGAATTAATAAGAGAGTTTATCATCTTTACTGAGTACGTATTAATATAAAAATCAACTATTTATATGTATCAGAGAAAAATGTTTTAGGAAATGTAGCAAAAATGATAGTAACAGAATTATTGAGTAATTAAGCATAATCTAATAAGACATATATGAAACCTTTATGGAAAAAGATTTTAAATTTTAATGAAAGGCATTTAAGAAAATCTGAGTAAATGGAACAACATCCACATTCCTGGATAGAAAAGTCAATATCTTCATTATGCTACTTCTCCCTAAATTTAACCACAGAATCCATGTAAGTACAATAAAATCCTAACAAGTGTTCTTTATGGAATTAAAAAGCTGATTCTTAATCTTTTATAGTAATGAAAAAGTCTATGAATGGCTTGAACACTGATTTTAAAAAGAATAAATTTAAGGGATCTATCCAAGAGATATCAATATTCATTTTGAGTCTATAATAATTAAAAGAGATGAGATAGCAGAGATATAAATGAATAGAGCAATTAAACAAAATAGAAATTTCAGAAACATTTCCATACATAACAAAAATATCTAAAGAACAGAAAAGTCATAGCAGATCAGTGTATAAAAAGATCATTTTACTCGAAAAATATCTATATATACTTCAAAGTACACTGAAAAATCAATTCTAGGTAGAATAAAGATCACACATGAAAGGCAAACTGTAAAAGTTTTAGAAGATAATTTGGAAAATATCTTTACGACCTTTCAATAAGGAAAGATTTATTAATGAAGACTTCAAAGGCGTTAATCTTAAAAGAAAATATTGATCAATATGATTACCTTATAATACATACCTTTTATTCAACAAATAACAACTCAAGAAATTTATGACAAACTACAAATTGGAAAATGGTATTTACAGGAAATAAATAACAAATAAGACTACAATAAACAGCTCAATAAAATAGGAAAAATGAGCAGATATTTTATAGAGCAAGGTATATTATGTTCTGGTTCCAGTTAAAGATGGAAAAACAAAAACATAACAACAAATGATATATAGAATATATGATACATTAAAATATTAAGAGATGATCAACGTAATTATTAGTAAATAAGATTCAAATTAGAGCTATAAATGTGTTAGTTAGCATTTTATATTCATTTAGTAGTGCCAAAATTAAGAAGTTGAATAGCATCAAGTATTGATAGTATGTGGATCTAGAGGCAGCCTATAGACTCTTGCAGAAAATAAATTGGCACAATTACTCAGAAAAATAATTTTGAATTATCTAGTAAAATTAAAGCCTACACAATTGTTTACAACAGCAAAAAGAAAATTAGAAACAATAAATATATATTAAAGAATATTGGATAAATAAACTGTAGTACATTCATACATAGGTATTTCACTGAGGGGTAAAAATGAATGCACTACTGATATATGCATCAGTACAAGATAAATCTAACAGTTGTACTTTGAATAAAAAACATGCAAGTACAAAGTAAGATGCAATATATTACCACTTATGTGTAATTTAAAAACATTCAAATGTTACCATATGTTTTACTGGTATCTTATTAATTTTGTTAAAAAATGAGAATAATGATAAACACAGAAATACATTAGGTAGGGAGAAGAGGATGTCCTAAGTGGATTTTAAATGTTCTACTTCTTAACTGAGTAGTGGATACTTAGGTATTCTCTCTAACTTACATATTAAAATACTATTTTACATGTTAGTTATTTTATGAAATTCAAAAAATTAAGAAAAATTTAGTATGGCAAAAATCATGAAGGTGGCATGCAAAGTCTTAGAATTAACAGTGTATACAAATCAATTAAGATTCTATGAAGTTGTCCTATGTATGTTAACTACTAGAATTCAATTACTATATTAAACACATGGGTAATAGCACTTCAAAATTAGAAATATGCTGTCTGGACAGAGACAGATAGTTAAGAAGGCAGTGCTGAATCTACCTATATTTAACTCCCATGTTCTTTCCTAAACACTCCCTCTTCAAAATTTAAATTAACTTGAAAGCCTAAAAGCAGACACAGTGTTTTCCTGAATATCTTACACTAGTGATTCTGTTAAAAACTCTCTTCCTTGCAGGCAGGAAGATTTACCTCTAAGGCTCTGCTTCACTTACAGGAAAACATGTTAGTATCTGAAAAAAGTTTGTTAAGGTTTTAAAGATAACAGTGAAAACTATGAAGTAATCTCTTGGTAAATCTCATTGATGGCACCTCCAAATTTCTGTTGGGTTTAAACAGATAGCAACATTATGGTACCTGTGTGTTTAGCTTGGTAGATGCTGTCAAACATCTTTCCAACCTGGGTTTATCAATTTACAGTCACATCAATTGTTTGTGGGCATCTTAGTTGTTTCACATTCTTAGACATATTTGGTATTTTAGCCATCCCAGTTGATGTGTAGTAGTAGCACTTTTTGGTTTTAATTTGCTTTGTCCTGGTAAGTATCTATTCATTTACTGGCCATTTGAATAGTCTCTTTTTAAAGTTCCTATTCATTTTTTCTATTGGATTGTCATCAAGTTATTTTGAGGATAAATTAAAACACTACAATCAAAAGGATATTTGTAAATTTGCAAGTGTTAAGTAGAAAGTATTTTAATAAATAAATTAATATATGTATATATGTATGTACACATATATACACATGAGTGTGTGTCTCTGTATGAAATACTGAAGATGCCCATTTACTAAATCACATGAAGGCTGAGAGTTTTCCTAATGTGGCATTTTCTTTTCTTTCTTTCTTTTTTTTTTTTTTTTTGAGATGGAGTTAATCACTCTTGTTGCCCAAGCTGGTGTGCAATGGTGCGATCTCAGCTCACTGCAACCTCTGCCTCCCGTTTTCAAGTGATTCTTCTGCCTCAGTCTCCTAAGTAGCTGGGATTACAGGCATGCACCTCGACACCCAGTTAATATTTTTTTTTTTTCAGTAGAGACGGGGTTTCTCCATGTTGGTCAGCCTGGTCTTGAACTCCAATCTCAGGTGATCCGTCCACCTCAGCCTCCCAATGTGCTGGGATTATAGGTGTAAGCCACTGTGCCCGGCCAAATGTGGCATTTTCTTAACAACTTTCCTCTTGTGAGAGTAAGAAACTATGTATGTAAATTCCCCAGGAGAGAATATGACATGTCATACAAGCTCAATAAATATGATAGCTACTCTTATTATATATACTCTTATTATAAAATTTAGTTGACTTGTGTTTGAAACATTGATAACACTGCTAAGGAATGATGATATCCCTGAACTACATGGAGCTCAAAATCAAACCAAAGGAACAACTGATAGCTGATCAAAGATTTTCATCAACAATTATAATATTTTATGTCTAATAAAAATCTCCTCATGATGACTTCACACATATTGGATAGAACGACCTTGTGTAAAGTTTACCAATAACCTCAGAATAATCTGAGAAAACTGACAGCCTAAGGATTATGGCTTCACTGGCAGCATTAGACAACATATCAAACTCAAATGAATATTCTTGGGTCTTTTTCTGTGTGGATTTTGCTTTAGGTCTATGAGCGTAAGAAACTTCTCTAACTCTTATGATTAACAAATTTGGATACATATGTTTGAATCAGGTGACCTAATTTCCTGTTGATCACAGCCCAGGAACTCTTTCAAAGTTCTTTTGATTGGTCATATTTTCCTAGGAGATATTGATCATGTTTAGATAATAGGGAAATTATTTGCCTTACACAGAATATTTATCCAAATGTAGAGTGAGAAAAGTCTGTTGCCTTGAGATTGAAGAAAGTTGATGATTACATATTTATACTAAAATTGACCAAAGAATTTGAAATATACACAATTGTCACCAATGCCTTTGCAGGATATTTGAGTCCAGGATATTTGTATTCCAATGTGAACTTTCAGAAATGTACATTAATGCTGAGGCAAAATTTGAAATAACAGGTTACAGGTGTGTGAAACTGGAAAGAACAGCATATTATCCTGGAATGCGAGACTTCAGAAACCGGTGACTCTTTTCAGCCAAATTGACTATAAGTTTCTGAGTTGTAAAGGAAAAGGAAGAGCCCCCATAAAATAAGATTGACAAATAATACTTTCTCAGAACAGCAATCTATAGTTTTCAGAATAGAAAGTGTTGCTATCATGTATTCATATCTTCAGTCATCCCAGATAACTGTTCAACAATGTTAATATTTTAATTTTTTCAGGTGTGCATGTGTAGGCTTATATGTTTGTATGTATTTAATAATATAGTAGAGTGCATTGGTAGATGATTGAGATATATTGTTTTAGGTTAAAGTATTTGCATGTTATGCTTTTGGGAAGAGGGATTATTAAAGCTTTAAAAACTTCTAGAGTTAAGACTATTATTCTATACTAATGCATCCCTGATGTACTAATTACTGAAGCACTCTGAGCAGTTGTTTGAAATATAGGATCAACTTAGAGAGTTAAATACAGAATAACAACATCAAAGTATGCATGTCTTCCTTTTCTGTTGAGTTTCACATTCAACTTTTCCTTTAAATCATTATCTTATTTCTTATCCATTCATTAACCTAAGAGTCATACCAAAAATGCTTTACAGTGTTGTTTTTAATTATCTGTCTTTCAAGGTGAAAACTGAGGCAGCGTTCAGCTTTGTGTTAATTAATGTATTATGCTTAATTTATTTCTATACCCTACATTTCTCAGTTTTACTTGGCCTTCTGAAACATCGTTCTGAATTTGAATTAACGTGCTTTTGAAGAACCTTTCTAAAAATGTATTTGAAGTTTGTAATGTCTTTGGAATTTACAAATTTAAAACAATAAAAAAATTTTGTTTTATAAAAGTAGAACACATGCCATATTTAAATCTGCTGTAGAAACAAAATCAATAAAGACTATAGCATCTTTCTAGATAAATAATGGCAATATGTAACTAATTGATGTTTTGCAATTTTAAGGGCTTACAGTATTTAACATTACAGTCTCAATATTTTGTGCTGATTCACTTTGGAGGACAAAAGCAGAAAAGGAAGCAATTTTTACCAGCACAGTACCATGATTATTCGAAGAGAAGAGTGGAAGGCTGGGTGATGAACACCTAGTGGGCCACCCTCCCTCTAACAATATTTTACCCAAGTCAAAGCAGTCTGTAAGTCTCGAAGAGAAAGAGAGGCAGGGAAGAAATGGTGAAGAGAAACATACAAATGGAGTCATGTGAAAAATCAGAAAGAGATAAGACAATTGCCGGGCAAGAATGAGTGAATTGGACTCATGGAGAAAGAAAAGGAATTAGGTATATGTGATGTGCATATACAACAGAGGAAAAACTCAAGTCTTTTTATATGTCTTTTCCATAGCACCAGCTGAATGTCTATAAAATGTGTATGCATATAAATAATCAGCCCTAGTCTATCTACTCATTTATTCATTAGATATATACTCAGTTCCAGTAACTAGGGTTACAACGGCGAACAAGACACAGCTGTGTTCTACTCTCATGGAATTTATAATCTAGTAGGAAGCTGCCATTATACTAATAGATATATAAATATCTATTATTAAAATAATGACTCCTCTATGAAAGTAACGTTCTGTATGAGAGGATCTCAAATCTTATATGAGAGTACAGAAAAAACAGTGTGGAAGAGGGGTTACAAGTCTGAGTTTAGGAGTCAGGGTCTTAGGTTTGGTTCACTTATTGACTGAGTGGCTCTCAGTTACTAAATCTTCTAAGCCTTCATTTACTCACTTTTAAGTGACTGTAATATTAGTATCTACTTTATAAAATGTCCATAAAAATTAAAGAGCTAATATGCCAAAGAAGGGGAGTTACAAGGTGAGATCAGGAAAACGCCCATAGGGCTTTGGAATTGGTAGAGTTATACTTTTTGAGTTGCAGAGTACAGTGTGACTGAGAGTTATCATGCTAATGTGTATCACATATATTCTTTTGTATACATAAAAAATCCTTTTTATTTAATCTTTAAAAACAATTTTTAGAACAGTTAAGAAAAGTAAGACATCAGTAGTCTTTTACATGGTGATTATTTCTGTGGCATAGGTTTATGGGGAATTTTCACTTTATTACTCATTTTTGAGAACTTTGAATTTCTGAAAATGAACTTATGTCTATTTTTAAAAAGCACAGAGACAAAATAAAAATAAATAAACTGATAGTAAGTGTAAACAAAATGAATAAAGTGATAGTAAGTGTAAAATGTTCATATTCCAGTAATGGGCTGTAGCAAACTGTAAAAATAAAGCTTTCGATGTTTAGAAAAAAAGCAATGTAAGTTAAGTAGTGATGGGGAATGCAGTAGTATAAATATGTCACACACAAATGGTTTCTAAGTGACCTTGAGGAAGAAGTATGAGGGTGGTGATACGATCAAGGCATAAGTGAAATGTTAGGGCTTATTATGGTTGATATTGTCTTTTTTGTTCTGGTGATGATTATATGGGGTGTTCATTTGCGATAATTTAGAAAGCTATATGCTTATGAACTATGCACTGCTCTCTATGTAAATTTCAACAACTAAATCAATTTAAGGGAAAATAGAGAAAGATACAGAATTCACCTTCAGCCCCACCCAAAAACTCACACATTAGCAGTGAGTACTATGTTCATGCTCTTCATGTTGGTTGAATTTGGATAAAAAAAAAAATCCCATTAATTTTGCTAATTGAAATGTTACAGGTTTTATAATTTATTTGAAGTCAAGGTAAATTTAGATTTTAAAATTAAATGTTGGCTACAAGCATAACAGTAGCTTGCAACTAGTTTTAAGTGTGTACATTTTTAAATAACATAAAAAGAGTTCCAGTCAAGAATTGGGGTCTGTGATGATTTTTTTCTTTTTACTTTAAAAGGAATCCTTGTATTATTTAACTTGCTTTGATGCATTTGGAAGACAGTGCCTTATAAAATGAAAGTCCTAAGAGATAAAGAAATTTCTGAAAGTCTTAACTCTTTGACACTTGTTATTTGCTACTATTACAGGAAATTAAATTTTTCGGTATTTTTCAAAAGTAATTTTTTTTTAGAGGTTGAGTAGAATGAATTTATTTCCATGATTAGTTAACAAAGGTAAAGTCATAAAGCTATTATTGAGTATGTTAAATGATGGGTCAGATCTTGGAATACAGTACTTACTCTAATGCACAGAAAATCCATGAAGCCACAATGGAAGAGTCAGACCTCCTTTCCTTCCAATTCAAAATACATCCATTCACTGAAAAAAAAATTTATCTAAATGTCCATAGATGCCAGGTATTGTTCTCAGAAATGGGAGTCCAGAATAGTAATACATACATGTGATGCACATAGCAGTGGAAATCTGTCCCTCAAAGTTAAAAACATAAAGGCTTGGTGTTGACATCACCCAATTCTTACCAATTATGAGAAATGATTCATTAATAAGTCTAGTTGTCCTGGGGGTGGGTGGGAAGAGAGAGAGAGTATGAAAGTTTGGGAAACTTTGTAACAAAAATCATACTTATATCTAATACAACAAAGTCATAGATTAGATAATCTTATTTCATAATTTGTGGCAACAGTGATAGATTGATAGAGTGACATTTGTTTATTTTTCAAGACATAGGTATTATAACATAAAATACTGAAAGAATGTCCTACTAAATATTATCCATGGTTATTCTGTGTAGTTGGGTTATACACAATTTTACTTTCCTTATGCATTCTGTAATTTAAGTTTTAAATAGACAGTAATTGCTTTTGTAATCAAAGGGAAAATAGCAAATTGTAAGGTAGAGACCTTGAAACTAAGTTTAAAAATTGACAAAGAGACCTGTCTGTATTTGCAATGATCAATATAACCATGAAGAACCATCATTTCCTGAATGTTGGTCCAGGAAAAACCCGGACAATAAATGATTTCTCAATCAATACAATTCAACTCCAGAAAGACTATTTATAGTGTTCTGCCATTGAATTTGGCTTGGTTAATATAGGACATTCTAATTTTTATTTATTTCTTCTTCCTAAGGGTATGGATCAAAAATAGGTACAGAAGATGATATTGAAATAGGATGTACTGAAGCAAGAGTTAAAATTTGAAGCATTGTAGCAGAAAGTGTAATACAGAAATGGTTTTACTGCTAAATGAACCAGAACTCTCTGTTGCAGGGCATGACAAAGTAATGATGTCTGTTTATTTTCTTAGAGACACATTAAATTTAAGTAATAGAGATTTATATCTCTCTTTGTGTAGCAAAGAATATCCAGTTTCTTAAATATACATCTTCTATTTAGTAACAAACCATACAGTTACCTATTCAGAGAAAGTGTAGATATTTTTTAAATTAACTTAATATCTTTAGATCTATATGTTAAAAATTCTTCATTTAGAAAAATTTCTTACTTAAAAATTATGGTATTTTAGTGACGAAAATAAGCTTTGGATTCATCACCTATAATTTCCTTACTTTTGTGATGCAAGCATTGAGATAAAGAAATTAGGTGACTTTTCAGCTCAGACTTTCAAGGAAACTAATCCAGAATGTCAGAATTCACAAAGATGAAACAAAGTGGAGACATTTCTAACAAGAGGGATTGGGTCATTAGGAAACTATCTAATTTCCTAAGACAGAAAGACCTTCCCTATATGTCCTAATTTATTTAAAATCATGTTTCTCAAATTAAAACATAGCATTTTCTGGCATCAATGATTAATTTTTTAGTACTTTTTGGGTACCTGAAAAATTATTTCACAATACAATCAATATAAAAAGATATTTTGGGATCATATATTTGCGGAACTTAGCATTATACTTAAGAGAGAACCTGTACAATTAGAACTGCTATAGTACAAAGTAATATGCAATAAAATCCTGACTGAATATATTCTAGCGACAAATTGTATAGCAAGAGGATGACTTGTTACAAATGCTTGGAAGGAAATACTGGAATTATTTGGAATGGCTCTAGTATGAAATCCCATTCCCAATAATCTTAGTGTACCTGAGGTGGTGCTGGGAGATTGGTAGAGTTCTGAAAACTGAAGCAAAGGTCCAAACAAGTAAATAGATGTATGACATTTTACAGCAGGGATAGAAGTGCCTGGTGTGAGGAACATTTCAGATATATGAGGAAAAAAAAAAAAAAAAAGAATGCCAGAATGGGAAGTTAAGGATACATTTGAGAGGCTATGATAGTCATTCAGGAAGAAATGTTTCAGGTCCTGGCCTACAGAACAGAAAGAAAGGTACACAACTAAAAATAAGAGAAAAGTATATTAAATAGGATATAAAAAAATCAACTTCCCTATACCTTAATAATGAATGATTGTTACTCATTGTTCAGTCAGGAAAGATAGAACAAAGCAGAACAAAACAATAAAATAGATGTCTCAGGCTAAAATGAGAAACAGTTGTTCTCTAACATTACTTTCCAGACCATAAGCTAGTTTTAATGGAATAAGTCAACAAGGACAAGGGGAATGAGACACAAAGAGGGAAAGTGTACTCATCTGCTATTGAGAAGAGTTTAGTATATGGTGGGGCAATAGCATTACCATCTGATGGGCATAAAAAGTGTCCTAAAAGATTTTGCTGTAAAATGCAAAAGAATGGAAATCGTAACAGTCTCTCAGACCACAGTACAATCAAATTAGAACTCAGGATTAAGAAACAAACTCAGAATTGCACAACTTCATGGAAACTGAACAACTGGCTCTTGAATGTTGACTAGATAAACAATGAAATGAAGACAGAAGTAAGGATGTTCTTGAAAACCAATGAGAATGAAGACGCAATGTACCAGAATTTCTGGGACACATTTAAAGCAGTGTCTAGAGGAAAATTTATAGCAATAAAAGCCCACATGAGAAGCAAGGAAAGATCTAAAATGGACACCCTTTTATCCAAACTGAAAGAGCTAGAGAAGCAAGATCAAACAAATTCAAAAGCTAGCAGAGGAGAAGAAATAACTAAGATCAGAGCAGAACTAAAGGAGATAGAGACACAAAAATACCCGTCAAAAAGTCAATAAAACCAGGAGCTGGTTTTTTGAAAAGATCAACAAAATAGACAGACCTCTAGCAATATAAATGAAAAAGAAAAGAGAGAAGAATGAAATAGATGCAATAAAAAACAATAAAGGGGATATCACCACTGATTCCACAGTAATACAAACTACCATCAGAGATTACTATAAACAACTCTATGCACATAAACCAGTAAACCTGGAAGAAATTCATAAATTCCTGGACATTTGCACCTTCCCAAGTCTAAACCAGGAAGAAGTCGAAACCCTGAATAGACCAATAAAAAGGGCTGACGCTGAGGCAGCAATTAATAGCATGCCAACCAAGAAAAGCCCAGGTCCAGATGGGTTCACAGCAGAATTCTACCAGACATAAAAAGAAGAGCTGCTACCACTCCTTCTGAAACTATTCCAAACAATACAAAAAGAGGAAAATCTTCCCAAATCATTTTATGATACCAACATCATCCTGATACCAAAACCTGGCAGACTCAAAAAAAAAAAGAAAACTTCAGGCCAATATCCATGATGAACATAGATGCAAAAATCTTCAATAAAATACTGGCACACTGATTGCAACAGCACATCAAAAAGCTTATTCATCACGATCAAGTAGGCTTCATCCCAGGGATACAAGGCTGGTTCAACATACACAAGTCTATAAATGTAATCCATCACATAAACAGAACCAAAGACAAAAACCACATGATAATCTCAATTGATGCAGAGAAGGCCTTTGACAAAATTCAACAGCCCTTTATGCTAAAAACTCTCAATAAACTAGGTATTGACGGAATGTATCTCAAAACAATAAAAGCTATTTATGACAAACCAACAGCCAATATCATACTTAATGGGCAAAAACTGGAACCATTCCCTTTGAAATCTGGCACTAGACAAGGATGCCCTCTCTCACCACTCCTATTCAATATAGTATTGGAAGTTCTAGCCAGAGCAATCAGGCAAGAAAAAGAAATGAAGGGTATTCGAATAGGAAAGGAGGAAGTCAAATTGTCTCTATTTGCAGATGACATGATTGTATGTTTAGAAGACCCCATCATCTCAGCCCCAAATCTCCTGAAACTGATAAGCAACTTTAGCAAAGTCTCAGGATACAAAATCAATGTGCAGAAATCACAAGCATTCCTAAACACCAATAACAGACTAACAAAGAGCCAAATCAAGAACAAACTGCCACTCACAATTGCTACAAAAAGAATAAAATACCTAGAAATACAACTAACAAAGGATGTAAAGGACCTCTTCAAGGAGAACTACAAACCACTGCTCAAGGAAATAAAAGAGGACACAAACAGATGGAAAAACATTTCATGCACATGGTTAGGAAGAATGAATATCGTGAAAATGGCCATACTGCCCAAAGTAATTTATAGATTCAATGCTGTCCCCATCAAGCTACCTATGACCCTCTTCACAGAACTGGAAAAAACCACCTTAAACTTCATATGGAACCAAAAGAGAGCCTGCATAACCAAGACAATTCTAAGCAAAAATAACAAAGATGGAGGCATCATGCTACCTGACTTCAAACTATACAACAAGGCTACGGTAATCAAAACAGCATGGTACTGGTACCAATACAGAGATACAGAAAAATGGAACAGAACAGAGGCCTCAGAGGCAACACAACACATCTACAACCATCTGATCTTTGACATACCTGACAAAAACAAGCAATGGGGAAAGGATTCCCTGTTAGTAAATGGTGTTGGGATAAATGGCTAGCCATATGCAGAAAGCAGAAACTGGACCCTTCCTGGCACTTTACACTAAAATTAACTCCAGATGAATAAAAGACTTAAACATAAGACCTAATACCATAAAAACTCTAGAAGAAAACCGAGGCAAAATCATTTAGGACATAGGCATAGGCAAGGACTTCATGACTAAAACACCAAAAGCATTGACAACAAAAACCCAAATAGATAAATGGGATCTAATTAAACTCCAGAGCTTCTTCACAGCAAAGGAAACAATCAGAGTGAACCAGCAACCAACAGAATGGGAAAACATTTTTGCAATCTACCCATCTGACAAAGGGCTAATATCCAGAATCTACAAAGAACTAAAACAGATTTACAAGAAAAAAACAAACAAACCCATTCAAAACTGGGTGAAGGATATGAACAAACACTTTTCAAAAGAAGACATTTATGAGGCCAACAAACATAGGAAAAAATGCTCATCATCACTGGTCATTAGACAAATGCAAATTAAAACCACATTGAGATACCATCTCAGGCCAGTTAGAATGACGATCGTTAAAAAATCTGGAAACAGCAGATGCTGGAGAGGATGTGGAGAAATAGGAACACTTTTACACTGTTGGTGGGAGTGTAAATTAGTTCAACCATTGTGGAAGATAGTATGGCGATTCCTCAAGGACCTAAAAACAGAAATTTCATTTGACCCAACAATCCCATTACTGGGTATATATCCAAAAGATTATAAATTGTTCTATTATAAAGACACACAGCCACATATGTTCATTGCAGCACTCTTTATAGTAGCAAAGACCTGGAACCAACCCAAATGCCTATCAATGATAGACTGGACAAGGAAAATGTGACACATATACACCATGGAATACTATGCAGCCATAAAAAATGATGAGTTCATGTCCTTTGTAGGGACATGGATCAATCTGGCAACTATCATTCTCAGAAAACTGACACATGGACAGAAAATCAAATACCGCATGTTCTCACTCATAGGCGGGTGTTGAGCAATGAGAACACATGGACACAGGGAGGGGAGCATCACACACTGGGGTCTGTTAGGGGGTACTAGGGGAGGGGAGTCGGGGGTAGGGAAGTTGGGAAAGGATAAGATGGGGAGAAATGGCAGATATAGGTGATGGGAGGATGGAGGCATCAAACCACATTGCCATGTAGGTACCTAGGTAACCATCCTGCATGTTCCGCACATGTACCCCAGAACCTAAAGTGCAATAAAAAATATATATATATATTTTTTTTTAAAAGAGTTTGCTGTCATTCTCTATATTCCTCTTTTATAGCAGAGGATTTAAACACTAATTCATTAACAGCAATCTCCCAATTTAAAAGCCCAAATTTAAAACCATGTTTGCTTTCTTTTTTAGCTGGTGTTAAAAACAAAACAAAAAAAATATCCAAAGTAGTTAACTTCTCAGCTAATTAGAGAAGTGAATGTACCAATTCACTTCCAAACCTGAGGTTTTGCTGATATAATTTACCTAATAAATAAAAGTAATTTTATCGGCCAAGATTAGAAAGTACAAATTATATTCTATTTATCATCAGAGATAACATTAGCAAACTTGGCAAGTAATGCTATAGATGTTTGTACTGGTTTGATCATAAGGGGTACCCAGTTAGACAATGTGGATCATGTTTTACAATGTCAGTCTACAAAATATGCAAATTAGTTCAGGCTTTAGAGAGAGCCCGGCAGGGATTCATCTAAATAACTGAATAAAGTTGCATGCCTTAAGAGAACTGTGGATCTCTACTTGTCTCCTTTGAAATATTTCCCTAATCCTTTCTGTAATTGTGTATATTCTTCTCTATTCTTTCCTTTTATAAGTGTGCCTGTGCCTTTTAGGCCTGAACCAGTTTCACAGACAAACCTACCAAAGTCCAAAAAATTCTTGAGGATCATCAGTCTGCCTGGCATGCAGTCTGCCACAGATGAGGTTTCAACAACTGCTTCACTGAAGATGAACAATTTTCTGTGCATATGAATACTCCAGATCCCCAGTAAAGCCTATGTTCAGTATGGGTCAGGGTTATTTTTAGAAGAAAGTATTTCTATCAAAGAAGAGTGGGGCTGCTAACCGTCCCCAGGATTCCCTCTCTAGATTTGTAAAGGGCATCATAAGCAGCAAGACACCAAAAACTGAGTATCCCTCTATCTTTCCTCAGTAATAAAAATTCCCGTTAGGAAAAATATGGCTGGTAACATCCTCAACCTTGACATTGACTCAGCTTGCTCATTCTCGGGTCATATTCTCCACAGTGGCATCCTCATGCCCCACTCTCTCACATTCAAAACCTTGACAGTTTGCATTGCCATGTGATCATGGAGGAAATGTGCTCAGTAACAATGGCCTGCTGGACCTGGCTTATATCAGTTCATACTAGTTCATAGTGGCTCTCAAGAACCAATTTTCAGAACTTTTGTGGAACAGTGGCTAAACATAACTATTTTTAATATTAAACTGTGTACATTTACAATTAAATAGATCATATTTTTTAAAAGGTAACAAATATACAAAACTCTTACTAATTATTGGACAACATTTTATTATTTTCTATGCCTTTGAGTTACGTATGCCTACGAATCTGTACAGTAGAAATTATTTAATAGGAAATAAGGCCTGTGACTGTGATTTTTTCCCAATGCAACATTCAGTGATGTCACTTTGGTAGTTAGAGATCAGCTATGTTGGAAATATTTACACCACAAAAATTGGCAAATGCTACAAATCACAACTCCCCGGCCCATTAGAAAATTGCTTATTAGATATTTATTAGCATACTACTAGTAAAGTTTCACTGTTTTGGCAGCTGAGCCATGGGTCAAGATTAAGAATATATTAATTTTAATATCAGCTTTTTTATGTGTGAACATCACTGGACTGATTTTCTCTAACAAAAGTATATTCAAAAGACAGGTTTACTTATAAAGTAAAATGGCTCACAAGACTTTCTAGTAAATAAAAACAATGTGTATGCACAATGCAGGTTAATGCTATCAGACATTTGATCAAGAAATTTTCCACTAAAGCATATTTCACTGGATGGGAAAACAATTAAAAAGCAAATTTACTAGTGATGATTTATAATATGTAGGACCAATATTAAAGTTTTGAGAATAAAATTAAAACTTTTTATGCAATAAGGAGGCATGTAGATTTAACCAGCCTATTTTATTGCATTAGAGAGGAATATAGGGATAACTCTATTTAAGACATTCCATTTAAAGTCAATTTACAGTTTTCCAATAGAGTTATGATTTATTAAATAATCTGGTTCAATTCATCCTTTCACTGTTAAGAATTTTAAACATGTAGATGAAGTTACCTCAGGAAGAAACACAAACTGTCTCCTGTCATATTTATTTCTGAACATATGTTCAGCTCCTTTTGTCAAATTTAATTTTAGGAGACAGATTCATGGATTCCAGTTTTTCACCCAAAAAGTTCTACTGGCACCTTTCCATAACTACATAGTTGTACACTATGCCTAGGATTCTCTTGTGTCACTCCCATTTGGACTGCGTACAGAGATTCCATAGTCTCAACAAACAGGGAACACAAAAGGTTAAGATTTCTAATCATGTAGCTAGCACATGAGAACAGAGTAGTTTCTCTTTTAGTTTAATCAGAAATCATAACATTGAAATCTGTTTTCGAGGTATATATATAACTCTTTGCACCTGGAATTCACACTGAACTTTGTCCTGGATGCAAGCCACTGAATGACTCCTAGAAACAGGTCTGCATAACAATCACTGTGGTATAGGGATTTTTAATATAATTCTCTGGTTCTGTGTTATCTCTTTAAGAATGAACTTCTCCTGCCCTCACTCTTCCCCCCACTTCCTTTTTTTGGTCTCTGCTGTTTAATGACATGTTGTGTTTCATTGTCATTTAACAGGTGGGTGTATGGTCTTGTCTCCCAAGTTTTATAAGCTGCTACAGTGTGAAGAACAAATAATGGAGGCAGAATGATCTGGAATGAATCCCTTTTCTGTCACTTATTTGCTGGCTAACTTTTGAGCCTCACTTTTCTTATCCATTAAAGGGATTTATTTCCTCCTATCTTGACAGAGTTGTATATCTAAGCAGAAAGGCAACAATGTTCCCCAATTGCCCAAGTCACTATCTGGCACATCATGCATCTTTGTTTAAATTCTGTCTGTTATTATACTCCCATGATACTAAATGCTGAAGACAGTTTTTCATTATTGTATTAAATTTAATTATCATAATTATTTTTATTTTTTTGAGTCAGAGTTTCACTCTTGCTGTCCAGGCTAAAGTGCAATGATGTGATTTCAGCTCACTGCAACATCCATCTCCTGGGTTCAAACAATTCTCCTGCCTCAGCCTCCTGAGTAGCTGGGATTACAGGTGCCCACCACCATACCCGGCTTATGTTTTGTATTTTTAGTAGAGATGGGGCTTCACTATCTGCCAGGCTGGTCTCAAAATCCTGACCTCAGGTGATCCACCCACCTCAGCCTCCCAAAGTGCTAGAATTACAGGTGTGAGCTACCTTACCCAGCCAAATTTAATTATTGTAGTTATTTAGATTTATCTCATTCAGTAGCACAGGAATGTTAAAAATATATTTTCTGCTGAAAAAGCAAACACAATGCCTGGAATAATAACTCAACTGTTATATGCAACGTTTAGTTAAATCTGCTTACATTTTTTCTGTTAAAATGTATTTAGGTCTCACATTTTAATATGAAACTTTTTATTTAATTAATGTTTAATTTAACAAATAATTAAATTAAACATTCTTCAATGTTTAATAGGAAACAATATAAGCAGATTTAACTAAACCTTACATATTGTAGTTATTGAGTTGTAGTTCTAAGGCATTATGTTTGCTTTATCAGCAGAAAAAATATTTTTAACATTCCAGTGCTACTGAATAAGAAAGAAGCCCAAATAACAGAAATGCTGTTCAATCTAGCAATCCCATTACTGGTTATATACCCAAAGGAAGACAAATCATTCTATTATTAGTACTAAAGACACATGCATGCGTTATGTTCATTGAAGCACTATTCACAACAGCAAAGACAATGAACCAACTTAAATGCTCATCAATGATAGACTGGATAAAGAAAATGTGGTGCATATACACCATGGAAAAATACGCATCCATAAAAAGAATGTTCTTTGCAGGGACACAGATGGAGCTGGAGGCCATTATCCTTTGCACTGTAACACAGGGACAGAAAACCAAATGCTACATGTTCTCACTTAAAAGTGAGAACTAAATGATAAGAATACTAGGACACATAGAGGGGAACAACACACACTGAGGCCTTTCAGAGGGTGGAGGGTGGAAGGAGGGAGAGGATCAGGAAAAATAACAATACCTGGGTAATCTGTACAATTAACCCCCATGACACAAGTTTACCTATATGACAAACCTGTACTTGTACCCCTGAACTTAAAATACAAGTTTTTAAAAAAAAAGTATTTAGTGTCTTTCAGGGACTTACTGACTCAAATAAAGGAAAATACTGGTTTTACCCATCATCATTCATTTCTCTTGGATTGTAGATGCACTATTTAGTATATAACTAAATGATTTCTAGAAATGCTGTTTCATAAAGAAAATGTATAAACATCTCAACATGCCTTTTAGATAAAAAAAAAAATACTTGAGAAGAGTGAGGAGGATAAGGAGTATGAGCAGGAGAAGCATTACTATCTTATTTATAAGCAATGGCTCTTTGAAGAATCTTTGCTTTCTACTGGCATCCTAGGACTTTATACAATCCAAAAAGCAGGAAGAGAAGAAAGGGAAGCAATGTCTGTCCTTATAAAGTGAATTTGATCAACATTATGTTCTCAGATAATTGGCATGTTAACAGCACCTTTATTTAGGAAGATAAAACTTACACAGGAATATTTGCTTTTTATTTCTAGAGAGGAAGCTTATTGCTCATATCATTTTCAGCACTATCCCATGTGCTGGAATTTCTTGGTCAGCTGCCTGCACTCTTATTAGGTAAATATCAGGTCAGGTCCAATGATGCTTTCTTCTACTTCTCAGTGCTAATAAAAATAGGGAGAAATTTGTTTGCTTCCGGGCCACAGACTCTACTCAGTAGGGTTATTTCTATCCATGAATAATAGGGACTGAGTACTAAACAACAATAACAACAAACAGCTCTCTAAATAAATATTAAACAGGTATATCTCTAAATATTACATTTGAGATTAAATGACTATACACCTTAACTACAATAGAAAGCATGCTGATATACCAAATGCATAGAGAAGGCAGAGTCGTGGTTTCCTCTGAATTGTTTTGAATTATTTTATTTTTCTAGGCCCACTGTTATGATTGAACTTCCTTGACTCCATTCCTATTTAAATTTTTAGGCTTTATATGCCACTTGTTATTGCTCTAGGTCAACAGTTAATTTTTTTCTAACCTCTGGAGATCTTTGTTTGAGTTAAATATTACCTATAAACTCATTTTGAAAACTGATCAAAGAGGCATTGTTTAGCAGGTAAGAGTGATTTCTGCTAACTCTTTTCTCTTATGAAAATTTTTATAGCAGCAAATTCTTTAAAACAATGAATTACAGGAAAAGCAAGAGATACTTTCTGTGATAATCCTTTTATAACTGTGATCAGTCTGTTATTGTAAGTTCATAAGTATTATGATTGGTTAGGTCATCTCTACACATGAAGATAACAGGCTAAGAGGTTATATTTTCCACATGTGTGTGAGGTACAATTTAAAATTCCATTGAAATAAGGCTAAAAACTGTTCCTTGATTCTACATTTCCTCAACCAACCTCTCAGTTAAATAGAAAACAGGACTACTTGCACAATTTGATAATTGCCTCCAAAAATACCTATTAATTTGGCAGATTATGTCACATTTTAAAGTCAAATATTGCTGTTACTACTAATTTTTAAATGATGATATTAGTCAATTGAAAGACTGTGAAACAATTCTGACCTTCAAGGAATAAGTCAAACATCAATGTTCCTGAGGTTAAGATTTGGTAATTGTCTCTTGATAGCTTAAATAAAAACATACATATTCCCCCTGTGATTTCTACTGCTGCTGATCTCTTGGTGCCATGATATGATCAATTGTGTTTAGTTCTGCAGATATGATAACCTCTATCTACTTATCATGAAGACTATGACATTGGCATTGCCTAAGGAAATTAATGGCGATGCAAACAACAGTGAGATTTTTATTTTTATTTTTTGAGACTGAGTCTTGCTCTGTCATCAGTCTGGAGAACAGTGGTGCCATCTCAGCTTACTGCAACTTCCACCTCTTAGGTTCAAGCAATTTTCGTGTCTCAGCCTCCCATGTAGCTGGGACAACAGGCATGCACCACCACACCTGGCTAATTTTTTGTATTTTAAGTAGAGATGGGGTTTCACCATGTTGGCTGGGCTGATCTCCTACTCACCAGGAGTACAATGAATTGTGAATCTTAGAATCCATTTCTGACTTCTCTGAATAAAATATCCTGGTATGCACACATGCACACTCATTCATACCACACACACACACACACACACACACACCCTTCTGCATCTGGAATGGCAGTTAAAGCGTGTGAGTACTTCAATAAAAAGACATACGAAATTTGAAAATTCTGTGTGACTGTGAGAAGCAGACTTTCACTGCCATATTTTTCTACTGACAACCCAGTAGGTACAAAGAGTGTAGATAATTTGATTTTTTTCCTCTGTTGATATTTTAGAGTATAGGCTGGCACAAACACCATGCAGGAAAAAGCAGTTCTTGAGGTGAGCTGATAAGGTTTGAGAAAAGTTCATATTTGTGCTTTATTTTCAATCGTTGGAAAATAAAACAAATATTAGTGTTCAAGAATTTGGGACCACTAGGGAGATCTTAAAAGCCACTTCAAAATAAATGAAATCCAATAAAAAGAAACACAGTAAGGTAGCCAGTACACAAGAGTAATCCAGCAAGAGAGAGTGTAAAAGGAAGTTAATGCAGAGATTCCAAATACACCTAAATAATCCAGATGAAAGAACTAAATAAGCAAATAAAGGAAAACTGCATGGTCATTTATTTTGCTTAGTTTGTAAAAAGGTAAATTTGTAAAAAGAAAAATTTGGATTTTATCCTCATAGATAATAATGTTGAGTAGCCCACATACAGATACTGAATAAATAGGGGAAGGGATGTTTTGGGAAAAAAGGAAAAGGATTATCTAAATAGTTATCTTCATGTACTATTTGTTAGGGGTCTTTTACTTGTTAAAATTGCTCATTGAAAAACACATTCCTGAGCCCTTTGGCTTAACTCCGATTCTTCATTACAAAGGAGCTCTTGAGTAAATTGACCACACACCAAAAAATGACCACATCTAGCACACATCCACCTGTAATACCTAGAAAGAGTCTGGAAGATAAGAGGTTATAAGGTAAAGAAATGAGCTAAATTTTCGAGGTGGGTGTGGTGAATAAGGTTAATTTAGTAGTTTTCAACTATAGCATGAGATTTGTGCTTTCTTCAGACCAGCTCTAATCACACATCAGAAAATATCATGTATCCAGGAAGTATTAAAGATAAATAAGGTAATGTAGAAGAATTATTCTATGTTCCAACAGCATCAGGAGAGTTGAAGGTTATTTTCAATGTGCAATGAGTTAGGGCCTTAGCAGATACATCCATTGCAAATCAGAATGGTTAACAAAGAGAGAAACCACAGATAGCTGCATGTCTCGAGGGGTTCTGGCAATATTTCTCTTGGGAAGAAAGTTGGCCAAGGGGCAGTAGCTTGTGAACTTGTGGTCAAACCTTATAAAATAAGATGGTATGTCTTATTTCATGACTGCAAAGAATGAGGATAATTTCCAAATCTCTGAAAAATGTGGCAATATAAGCTGAACACAAATATTAAACTTTTCTCATGTTAACACATATAGAAAAAAAAAGGAAGATTTGCCTCTATATCAGAGGAGATTACAGATAATAAAGAGCCAATTAATATATTATGGACAGAAAAAACAGTATTCTATTGTTAAATTTGAATGGGACGGTCATTTAATAATTTAATGGAAAAAGCCTGTGAAGATTGATGAGATAGTGTTTTCAAAGTCCTTTAGAGAAAGGTGTTATACAAGTATAAATCTAGCTATTAACAAGTATCTACATATTTTAATGATATATATTCTCATTCTGAAAACATTCTTGAGGAACTATAATTAATCACCATAGTTTTAAAACTTTTATCATTCAGTAATTTATGTAGCATAAGTATCATAAAGAACTCTCATCTGTGCTTCAGAGCTTCGGAAATAATGAACATCTTTCATAGTTTAGAGGTTGGGCTTTTACAACTAATAGAGAAAAGGCATCCGATGTCATTGAGAAAGATATCTGTAATAGATCATTAAAACTTTAACTCAGAACTCAGATTGTTCTCCTATACCCTAACAGCTCAGCTTTAAATAGTTCTATTTTACTCTGGCAGAGAGGCAGCGGGCATTCATAGATCTTTGCAATATTAAACACTCAGAGAACCATCTGGTGTATGTGGGTGTCTGTGAATGAGTGAGAGTGAGTGAGTGAGTGTGTGTGTGTGTGTGCATGTGTGTGTGTGATCCTCACATGAGGAATCAGGTCTCTTTTGATTCTTTAATCTTCTCAATCAGAAATCTGATGTCACATTCTCTGGGAGTGAGGATTCAAAATCAGAGGTAATCTCATTGGTTCATGCTCCTTCCAAGAATGCACTTCCCCAAAAATGGAGGAAAAGCTTTGCAAAACTATTAAGAGGAGGTAGGAAAGTAGAAGCACTCCTCACAGCCAGAAGGTTGCCTGAAATACAACTTTCCATGAGCTTAGAGTCAAAAGAAACCTGTACTTTTTTTTTTTTTTGAGGCAGAGTCTTGCTCTATTGCCCAGGCTGGAGTACAGTGGTGTGATCTCAGCTCAATGCAACCTCTGCCTTCTGGGTTCAAGCAACTCTCCTGTCTCAGTCTCCCGAGTGGCTGGGACTACAGGCATTTGCCACCATGCCCAGCTAATTTTTGTATTTTTAGTAGAGGTAGGGTTTCACCATACTGGCCAGGCTGGTCTCAAACTTTTGGCCTCATGATCTGCCTGCCTCAGCCTCCCAAAGTGCTGGGATTACAGGTGTGAGCCACCGTGCCCAGCCTAGAAACCTGTACTTTTTAAAGTCATTATTTTCTCAATTATTGGAGAAGATGTTTACTAAATCCAGCTGTTCTTACTTTGCAGTGGTTTTTGGATACTAATGATAATTTAAGGAGTAAAGTATCATGCTTTTCCTAAGGAAGCAACTTGGAAATATATCGGTTGGGTTATCTATGTAAGTATATTAATTTTCTATATGCTGTTAACCAGAATATTTTTATGTCTCTACTCAGTAGCAACCAGTTATTGGATTTAGGGATGATGGAAGGCCATAGCAGCACACCGTTTTCAAATTTGCCCAAATTCCAACATAAAAATGGGCTGATTAACAGGATAGCAAAACCAAACTCCATAGACAACAGTTGCAGCAAAACTGGGTGACAAGATATTTCTTTGAACTCCAAAATGCAAGATCCTGACAACAAACTACTGCCAGCCATAGGCTCAAGTGTTCTTTGAGTCTCTGTGATGAGGAAAGTCAATGAGCATCTGATGACCCTGAGAATCTCAAAATACTCTGGACGTTTTCACTAAACTGCACAAAAGGCCAGCTTGAGAATACCAGTTGAATCTGGGGATGATTTTGCCTAGTATAATGGTGAGTGGTGCAAGAGATGCAAGCCAGATATGTCTTCAAAGCAGAAAGGGCAGCAACAGTTTAGGCCCTGTAGCTCTTGAAACTGACATGCCAGGGCCCCACAGCAGGGAAAAATATTGAAGGAGAATCAAATCCAACTGGGTATTGACAATAGAGATGAAGGAGAGAGAATGTCCATATAAAAGTGGGGTAAAAGAACAACTACATGAAATCCTGGAAAGCAAACCACCTTATATTTTGAATCACTTCAAAAACACAACAAAAAATAAGCTATGTGTAGTTAGAAAATAAATCCTGCCCACCACTTTGGGCAGCCGAGGTGGGTGGATCACAAGATTAAGGGATCGAGACCATCCTGGTCAACATGGTGAAACCCTATCTCTACTAAAAATACAAAAATCAGGTGGGCGTGGTGGCACAGCCTGTAGTCCCAGCTACTTGGGAGGCTGAGGCAGGAGAATTGCTTGAACCCAGGAGGCGGAGGTTACCGTGAGCCGAGATCGTGCCATTGCACTCCAGCCTGGGTAAGAAGAGCGAAACTCCATCTCAAAAAAACAAAAACAAAAAAGAAAGAAAATAAATCCTGAAACCTAACTATTCCTAAAAACTCAGAAAGACCAAATTCAAATCAAGAAATATTGTTTGCATAAACCCTTCCTAAGGAATCTACCAGGCAAGTAGCTTCAGATAAGTTAAATGACTAGTGAAGGTATAGAAATAAGTGATAAGGTGATAATTAAACATATGCTTTACTTGTAAAACTAAGGCTTAGTGACAGTAAAAAGGAAAATCAAAGACTGCATAGTTAGAAAATGTAGATATAGTATATATAGTATTACTTTATCTACATTATAAAAATGTAAATGGGGGGCAGAACTGGAGATATACTATGCAAAAATATTTTATGAATGCTTTTAGTAGTTATGTTATAAGTAGAATAAGTAGTATGGTTATTTTGCATCTGTTACGTGTGTAATGTGGTATAAAATAATAAGTAATTGTAGGTTACTACAATTCTATCATCCCAAGTCCTTCAACACTAGAATTTTTGCTGTAGAAAATAAAGAAGAGCTTCAATAATAACCACAGTAAATCCTGGAGTCCTGATATGAATTGAGTAGAAAATCATGTGGTATTTCATTTTTACGGATGTATTTCCTAATGCTGTCTATTGGAGAAGTCTAGAGACAAAAATCACTGCACTAGCAATGAGCATCTCTTGCATTTGAATTGTGGCCTTAAAATACCCTTTTCCTCAAAAAGATCCTACGGCTTCTTCAAAAAAAAAAAAAAAAAAAAAAAAGATTTAATCTAGGTTTAGAGCAAGGTCAATATAAATGAGCCTGAGAAATCTTGTCGTATCAGTTATTGAAGAAACTAGTAACAACTGGTCAAATTATATCAAAGGAACCCAGGAACCAAAGTAAAAATGCTTCCTCTGGCAAAAGCAGGTCTATTTGAGCTTCAGTGAGAATAATAACTGCAATGATTGAAATCTTCTAAATATTTTTAAATTTATGAACTCAGAATTATATTCTAAAAATCTAATTGGCCTTTAGGTGATGATAGGAAATTATTTTATCTTGAAAACCAGTAAACAAATGAAAGAAATCAAGTATTTTGTATTGGTTATTTCCACTTATTTAACCTTCCTGTATAAACTGATGAAGGGGGTTTCTTTATAAAACTATTTCCCTTAATAACTAAAAAGTAAATGCTTAAAGTTCGTAACCACCAATCAATTTATAGGTCTAGATACTGAGCACCAGTGAATGTTAACATTACAAAAGAGAGGCAATTTGATTTTATATCCCTCCTGAGAAAATAATATACCATCAACCATAGTTTTGCCAGAAGGGTAGAACTGAGTTTGATCCAGTCTGAATCCATCTGTTGCCATGCAGAAAACACAGTGTACAGAGAATTATGTTGCATTGTACAGCAAAATACAAACTGTGGGAACTCTACAGGTCAAAAGCCCTGAATGCTTGTGCCAATCAACTATAAGAAAACTAAGGGACTAAGGGACAAACTGTAGATTGAAATAATTTTAAACACATTTTAATTGATAAAGAATGGGCAAGGCTAAATAAACTATTGTATCTAAGTATATCAACTTGCATGAGAATTCTAAAAGTAAATTCCAGAAATTAATGATATAAGGTCAGTGTAATGATTATTTTCAGGGGAGGAAAGTCAGGGGATTGAGATTGGTAGAGGGAATGGAAAGGGCTTCTGGGACGAGTGATAGCCCATATTTCTCGACCTAGGTAGAGAATGAAGAATGTCTGTCTTCTAACAACTCATAATGCTAAACATTTGTTTTGCATGATTTTCTGTATAAGTGCTTTATGTATTAATGTTACAAAAGAAAAATAATAATAATAACAACCAGATTATTGCTGAAGTGACTTAAGGAGTGGACAACTAGTTTCTTTTTACTGTGGTTGCCTCATCTTAACTCCTCCTATTTCTAGTTTTAATCTCTTGTCTCTGACCTCTAAGAAAAATAAGATTTAATTTCCCAAGGAGGACTTCAAGTAGTTTGAATGTGAGATTTTACTATTCCTAAAATCAGTGCTGCCCCACACTCTCATAGTTTCAGAGCACATACAAATTAGATTCAACATTCACATACTTGATACAGGAAGACTAAAGTTCACAGACTCTACTCATCTTTTCTGTAATTACTTTTCCTCAGCCTTGAATCTGCTATTCTCCTATTTTTACTTCAAATCCTTAAAACATTTAATTTTTGCAGGAAGGTAACATTTTATACATATGAATGGAATACTACCAATAACCAATGAGAAAGTGCTTTATCCTGTTAAATTAATTCCTCTGTCTGGAAATGTTATGTACCCTAGCACATACGATTGTATATTGAAAGCCATGACAACTTACAAGCACTAAATGTCCCTTTAACCGTTCTTTCTGCCTGTGACTCTTTTCTCTGGGACAGTGAATATAATTTTTTTTTTTGTAGGATAACTTTAATTGACATCTTTTTTTTTCTTCCATTGCATGAGTTTTTCTCAGGCTTATTAATATGCCATGTATTTTTTAAAGGTTTGTATTTCACATAAGATTTCCATTTTTTTATAATAGCTACAAATTATAGACCCCTAAGATCAACTGTGTTAGAGCAAAACTCAAAGAATTGGCTATTAGAAAGAACACCAGCTTCACATGAAACTGATCTGTAATTCATTCCTAGGTTCTGCATTTACTTAGAAAAAAAATTACTTTATCTCCTCAATTCTCCTCAATAAGCCTCAATTTCTTCATCTGCAAAATGGAGAACATAAGATAAACATCACAGAACTACAATGGAGATAAATGAGAAAATGCACCTAAAATACTTAGTGCATTTAAAATTCTCCGTAGGTTATAATTATGCTTTGCTTTTGGTATTTTACATGTTATTATTTTTCAAGTATTTTTAAATTATTTCTAAAATAATTTACATGTTATTATTTTCTCAATTTTAAGTTCCATGGCAGAGTAGATTTAGTTCTGAAATAGTTACTATGTGGGAAAATATTCTCTTTGGTCAGGCATATTTGCAGTTTTCTTAAATTGACAAATAAAAATTATATATCTTTGTCATATACATATTATGTAAAATATGTATACATACTATAAATAGATAAATTGAGCTAATTAACATATGCATTACCTCACATGCTTATCATTTTTTGTGGTGAAAAATTTAAAATCTATTCTCTTAGCAATTTTCAATAATATAATACATTGCTGTTAACTCCAGTCACCATGTTGTACAGTAGATCTCTTGGACTTATTCTTCCTGTATAACTGAAATTCTGTATCCTTCCATCAACATCTCCCCAGTCATCCCAACCCCTATAACCACCAAATGTTAGTGAGGTCATGTGGTATTTGTCTTTCTGTGCTTGGCTTATTTCACTTAATGTCCTCCAGGTTCATTTATGTTAGCACAGATGACAGGATTTCCTTTTTTTAATAGTAAAAAAGTATTTCATTATGTATATTTGCAGTTTTAAACTGCATTCTATCCCCATTCCCCATAAATTTATTTTAATCAAAAAGATATAGTAGAAACATATCAGATATGTGTATGGTACTCTATGAGTTACATTTCTAAGTAATGGGTCTTTATCTCATATTGAGTTTCTTGTCAAATATTTATGTTTTTATAAATTTGCTACCTTTGTGATAAGCTTGAAAGTTGATAGCATGTGCATCTTTTATTTGCTTTTAACTTAGTAAATGCTAACTGACAAATGGATCATCAATAATTATCCCTAATAACTTAAGCAAAAGTTTTTCCTGCTCCTGGTGAACACAGCTTTCTTTCTCATAATGTTCTAAAGAAAAGTGGAGGCCACCCTTTGAACATACTGGAAAGAATCATTAAGTTCTACATCTTTAAGATAATGCCCTCCCTCTCCCTCCACTGCTTGTTTTCTGAAATAAATTAGTGATGGGGAAATAAAGCAAAGGAAACAGCACTTAGCAAATGTGACCTAGGAAATTAAGAAAAGAGAAAAAATCCTTGTTTTTTTTTTTTCATTAAAAGCAGCTATGATACATTCTGACTGTTGACCAGTCTTTCAAGTTGGCATTGACCTCTGTAGTATGAATCCAGAAGCAATGGAAAGAAACACAAACTTGACAAATCTTCGTGTACTTCCTTTTCAAGAAAGTTTTTGAATATTCCCCGTTAATATATAAAGGCATTCAGAACATAAGAAGTATACCAAAGTTGAGGCTACTAGGCATGAGGGGGCACATAATCCCCCAGAGCCCCAGCGAAGGGGAGGAGACAAGAAGAGACATTCTGAGTATCACTGTAGGAAAATACCAAAGCAAACACTTTTCATTCATTTATGATTTTGCCATGGAACCATGAGATGCTATTCTGAATCCCTGTTCATGCTGCAAGCTGACTGACCTCGTGATTGGAAAGTCAGAGAGATCCCCTTGGGCCAGCTTCTCTGCTTTCTTTTCAGTGAGAAAGTTTCCACTCTGTAAAGATCATGATTTGAAATCTATCTTTTTGGTACATATGAAAAAGGAAAAGGGGCTGACTTAAATACGATGAGACTGCCATTCCTTCCTCTAGTAGGCAACCAATCTAGAATTCTACATGTAAAAATGTAAATGTTTGCAAGGATTCTCTTCTTTTAAAAAGTCTATTACTTCATGACTGTCAGCATATTTGAAAAATAAAGATCATTTCCAACTTCTTTGAAGCTAACAGAATCTGTTTCTTAGTGATTGTGTCAGAGGTTTAAAAACTGTTGCTCTCAGTTTTTTCCTTAACATTTAAGAATCTGTTTCTTTTTTGAGTCTGTCAAAAGCTTTTAACAAATTGGAAGATTGTTGCTCATTCATTTAGATTTTTTTTCCCCCTGGATGAACATGATACAACAAATCTGTTTTGGTGTCTTTAAAATCAGAGTTTTGGCTTATTAAAATAGTTAAATATTGGTTGCTCTCTTTAAGGCTTTGGGATTGTTCATTAGAAAATGGAATTATCTTGTGTTTGCCCTGTACGCCAGGGCACTGGTTTTACAACTAATGAGACCAACAGTTTTTCACATAGTCAGATGCTGTTAATAAGAAATAACAATCATAATGCACCCCTTGCCTCTTCAGAACTATTATAACAACAATTCATTGACTGTACTGTCAATGAATTGGTACTAAGGACACGGTCAAATATAATGATTCCAAAGAAGTCACTGGAGAACAACAACAACAAAAAGCTATTTTCAATATTGCCAGATATAAATAATTAGGATATCTAATTTCTAGATTTTATTTGTAGTTTATCCAGTGTAAACTTCGGAAATATTTGTATTGTGGGATATGCATAATAAAAAGTTTGCTAATCATGCATTATTAATGAGCTGCCTGGAGAATTATCATGTTTAGCAAATATGTGTGTGTGTGTGTGTGTGTGTGTGTGTATTAAATAACAGTCTATTTTCTATCTTAGAAGTCCTCATTACATACTGATAAACTACTTCCAAAAGTTTATCTCAGTTGAAATCCATTTATATAGTATTTCTCTCTTTTAAAAATAATTTCACTTACTGTTTTCAGTCTCAAGTGTTCAGAAAATAATGAAGTTGACAGAAGGGACCAGAGATGATAGAAATGGCTATTTGGGGAGCAGGAGGGCACATAACACATTTTATTCAAAACTATAATCTCATAACATCTTATCTAAAAGATAGTCACTAGACAATTTAAAATGAAGCTTAATGGTTAGAGTTTAACTTTACAAACATTTAAGAGCAAATTAAAAATTATATGTTGGGCTGGGCGCAGTGGCTCATGCCTGTAATCCCAGAACTTTGGGAGGCCAAGGTGGGTGGATGATGAAGTCAGGAGTTTGAGAACAGCTTGGCCAGCGTGGTGAAACCCTGTCTCTACTAAAAACCACCAGGGCATGGTGTGTGCCCATAGTCCCAGCTACTTGGGAGGCTGAGGCAGGAGAATTGCTTGAACCTGGGATGCAGAGGTTGCAGTAAGCCAAGATCATGCCACTACACTCCAGCCTGGGCAACAGAGTAAGACTCCATG
Organism: Alouatta palliata; assembly: GCA_004027835.1. Lineage (NCBI taxonomy): Eukaryota > Metazoa > Chordata > Mammalia > Primates > Atelidae > Alouatta > Alouatta palliata. The sequence goes on from PVKV010014951.1 coordinate 52,063, forward strand.
CCCCCAACCAAGAAATAAAATTCTATGTTGGTGCTCATCACCATTGTATAGTTCAGTTAATTTCAATTTTCTAGAGGAAAATGCATGGAGAAAAATTTTATTGCCAAAATATTAGGTTCTTTGAAAGTAAAGCAAGAACAATAGGAAATAACAATCAACAAAAATGATAATACTCCATATACTATTATTATTACTGATTATGATAAGCACAATATTCTCTTTAGAAGTCAGACAAAGCTAGATCTCTATTTGGTAGCTCCCCCCTTTCTTTTAAAGTATTGGAAATCTGAGGCTATTATATCATATTATGCATAGATTAATCATAGTAGTAAAATAAGTTGTATAATATCAATTTGTTTTGTCAAATAAAAGACATATCATAAGGTAGAGACTACTGGTTTTCACCTTGAATATAATGTGCTATCACTTTATTCCAGTCAATGGAATTACTGTGCCTTAAAGGTTATTACTCATCATTTGCTTAAATCGCTTAAAAATTATCTAAAAATAATTGCAACAATTATCCCATAATATATTGTCTGTCAAATAGTGCACTGTAGACATAATCAGAAAGAATTTAAGACATGTATTTCAATATTTTAAGAAAAAGAAGTCAAATTCCCAGTTAAATTATTATTCATGCATTTAAAGCAGTGCATCTCTAATTCTTCTTTCTCTCTTAGCACTCTGGTCCTTAATAAAAGCTAATCTCTGTTCCTTGGGATCCTTCTCCTAACTCTTCATTCTATCAAGTTAGTTTCTATTTGTCCTCTAAACTCTCACTTTAAGTTTACCTCTTCCAGGTAACCTTTCTTATTCCTCTTTGGTCATAGTAATTATAAATCTCTGAATATTTTCTTTCTTCCTAATTAGACTGAATGTGTCCTCAGGAACAGTGTTTGCTTTATCTTTGGAAGTACAGGGCTCCCCAAGTACACTAGATCTTGGTAAGAACACAATAAATGCTTGTGTAAAGAGTGCTGTTATAGAATAGTTCAGGAAGGGAGCAAAGATCTGGATTATCACCAGGGTTGAATAAATGATTTTTTTTTTTTTTTAAGACGGGGTTTCACCATGTTGGTCAGGCTGGTCTTGAACTCCCGACCTCAGGTGATCCGCCTGCCTTGGCCTCCAAAGTACTTGGATTACAGGCATAAGCCACCACGCCCAGCCATACATGATTTTTTTTAAATGCGGAATGTATACACATTTAAAAGAATGAGTAGTTCTGATATTTAAATAAAGTATACTGTTCTGAGGTAAATAATAATAGCTAATAATAGATGTGCTACACAATATGAGATATCTAATTAGATCCCCCTAACAACCCACAAAGTGCCTACCATTATTATCTCCACTTTATATTTGAGACACCTAAATTATAGTGAGCTTAAGCAATATATCTAAGGTGAAATAGACCTTGGGTTCAAATTCAACCCTAGGTATAGTAGGGTATAATAATACTCATGTCTGAAGTCTTAACTTTTCATTTTATTTCTTCAAAGGGATAGAGTCCATGACTTCAAGGATTTAAGCATGTATGCTTTAGATGATACAACCAGCAGAAATAAAAAATGTCAGAAAAAATGGTTTGATGAATGTATAAAATTTCTATTGCTATTTAATAATAAATGTTTGCATTTCAGCAAGAAACCAATTTCAAATGACAATGTATTTAAACACAGAGAATGTTAAACATTATATAAAATGTCTATATGATAGCTAATCTCTTTTAAGGGGGCAGACATTTTAAAACTGATTAAAAAAAAATAAAGAAGCATGAAACTTTAACTACTTCGCAATTCGACTGAGAACATTGACTTTTTCTAGAAAGGCATCCCCTACACCATGGCCACCACAGTACTAGGAGAATAACAGAAGCCATCTGAAATACTGACTCAATACAGCTAGATCTTTCTGCACTTCTGAGACACAACATATGATGTTACAAAATGGCAGAAACAGTAGAAGGTGATTTGATCAAGCAATCCACCTGCCAACTGTTCAAAAATTATATGTGAGTTTCTTGGAAAAGAGTAGAGAGAAGAACAATATAAAATTTTTTACTAACATAAAAAATATAAAGGTACAAAAGGTTTGTTTATAGTAATACTGTGACTTACGCTACAAGATTATGTTTTAAAGGGCCATGGTAAAAACCATAATATTAGCAAATAACTGTATATGAACTTTTCATATGAGAGTACTATTTCCCAGAGTAGAAATATGTTTTAGATACTCTGTTATGCCTCCCCAGCCACTGAAATTGTTTGACCTTGAGTAAATCACCTAATATTTCCTATGTTTTAGTTCCCCCAGAGAAATGTACCTTTTGCAGGGTGTGCCAATGCTGCTAATGGGAAAATTAAAAGGTATAATGGCAAATCATTGTTCTTACTTTAATACGTTCAACAGCAACAACAACAAAGTCAATTAGAGAAGCAATTCAATTATTGAAATCTTAGGGAAACACATCATGAACATTATTTTTTCCTCCCATGAATTTAAACTGACTTGAAATACAACATTTGATTGTATAGAAATTACAGCCTTTATTTTATGAGTTTTATGCTTTGGTTCAAGGTGAAAGTAAGTGTTAAAATTCAGAAACTTTTGTCTTTTTAAAGAGCTATTATTTTAAAATATGTGATTCAAAAACCCACAGTTTTATACAGCTTTTTTCTTTTTTTGTCTTTCCAGCTTCAGAAGATACGATACAAAAAGAACCCTACTGGGCAATGGAAAAGCCAATTTCTTTCCATCTCCTTTTCCAGATTCCCTGCTGCTTTGAACCTGAGTGTTAGCCATCTGTCTCCAAAACCATGACCCCCACTTGGCATCCCTAGTGATTGAAGGCAAAATGGCTACATGGTCAGGCAGCATGTGCAAAGACTCAGAAACCTACATGAATATTTTTTCTCTGTCTTCCTAATTGGAAGTAGTTTGAGATAAGGAAGAAGAAATTCCTTTATTTCAAGAGTCTCATATTTTTTAAAATTTGTGTTTTGACAAAATTAAGATAGATAAAACTTAAATGAATTGTGCTTTAGCACTTTTAGTGATTTTTGTAAATCATAATTCACATCAATTTTTATATATTTTTTAAAATCTCCAGCTATGTGGAATTCGTTGTCATACTATAAAAAAAAAACTGATACAAAATATTTCATAACAACTTGGAAACTTACATCAAATTAATCTGATAGTTAAAAATGATATACAATTTATAGAATTTACCTATAGTCTACATTGCATCGTCTGCCATGGGGTTCTGTTGGAACCATAAGCACATTCTTTAGGTCTATTGCTTTTTTTTTTTTTTTTGAGACGGAGTTTCGCTCTTGTTGCCCAGGCTGGAGTGCAATGGCGCGATCTCGGCTCACCGCAACCTCCGCCTCCTGGGTTCAAGCAATTCTCCTGCCTCAGCCTCCCGAGTAGCTGGGACTACAGGCGCACGCCACCACGCCCAGCTAATTTTTGTATTTTTAGTAGAGACGGGGTTTCAC
>PVKV010014952.1:0-12229 GCA_004027835.1 Alouatta palliata
TTTACAGCTCTAGAGGAGTATCTAAGGTGTAGTCTTGAATTATCTCTAAGTTTAAATATTCTATCTTTTTTTTTTTTTTTTTTGCATTTTTTCCCTTTTTGTGAAGAATGGGGTCTCGTTATGTTGCCCAGGCAGGTCTTAAACTTCTAGGCTCACTCTCTCCTCCTGCTTCTGCCTACCTAAGTGCTGGGATCGCAAGCATGAGCCACCATGTTCGGCCCTATTAATTTTTTTTTTAAAAAAATATTGAAGTAAACTTTACATTCAGTAATCTCATGCTAAGAGTATTTTGGTGAATTTTGATGAATACATGGTTTTGTGATGACAAACCACCACTAAGCTGTGAAATACTTCCATCACAGCAAAATGTTCCTTCATGTAGTCAAACTCTCTCCCAAACTCCAGCATTAAAGTCCATTCATTTAATTTTTTTCTCTCTCTTTTTGCCTTTTTAAGAATGTGAAGTGAATGGAATCATATAATATTTTGTTTTCAGATAATTTCACATGGCATATGATTTTGAGATTTATTCATCTTATTTCATATTGTTTCTTCCTTATACAGAGTACTTAATTTGTGGATATGCCACAATTTGTTCACCTTTTCACCTTTTCATGAACAATTTTCCACATGTTTGGCTACTGTGAATAAGACAGTCATATTTGTTACAGATATTTGGATGGAAACATTTTAACTTGTCTTTTGTAAATAACTGAGAGTAGAATTGGTGTGTCATATGTTATGTATATATTTACCTATATAGGAAACTGTCAAATTGTTTCCCAAAATGGCTGTGTCACTTTGCATTCTAACCAGAAATGTATGAGAGTTCCAATGGTGCATCTTTGTCACCACTTAGTGTTGTCACTTTAAAACATTTTACTAATTTCACGGGGCACAGTGGCACGTGCCTGTAGTCCCAGCTACTCGGGAGGCTGAGGTGGGAGGATTGCTTGAGCCCAAGAGTTCTGGGCTGTAGTACGCTATGCTGATCGGGTGTCTGCACTAAGTTCGGCATCAATATGGTGACCTCCCGGGAGCGGGGGATCACCAGGTTGCCTAAGGAAGGGTGAACCGGCCCAGGTCAGAAACAGAGCAGATCAAAACTCCTCTGCTGATCAGTAGTGGGATTGCGCCTGTGAATAGCCACTGCACTCCAGCCTGGGCAACATAGCAAGACCCCGTCTCTAAAAAAAAAAAAGGCCAGGCGCGGTGGCTCACGCCTGTAATCCCAGCACTTTGGGAGACCGAGGCGGGTGGATCATGAGGTCAAGAGATCGAGACCATCCTGGTCAACATGGTGAAACCCCGTCTCTACTAAAAATACAAAAATTAGCTGGGCATGGTGGCACGTGCCTGTAGTCCCAGCTACTCGGGAGGCTGAGGCAGGAGAATTGCTTGAACCCAGGAGGCAGAGGTTGCGGTGAGCCGAGATCGCGCCCTTGCACTCCAGCCTGGGTAACGAGCGAAACTCCGTCTCAAAAAAAAAAATTACTACTTTCAACAGATGTGTTGAAGTATTTCATTTGGGTTTTAAATTGCATTGCTAAAATAACTCATGAAATTGAACTTTTTTTCGTATGTTCATGGTTGATTTGTATATCTTTATTTGTCCAAATCTTTTTTTTTTTTTGAGAAGGAATCTTTCTCTGTCTCCCATAGTTGCCTTGCACTTTCTGAAGACAATCGACCTTCCATTTCCCATTTGGCTACCATAATCCACAAAGCTGGCTTGTTGGAATCAGTGGCCAGTATGGCAGAGAGTAACTTGCTGAGTTGAGTTTTAGTAGCCCACTTTTTACGAAAAACCACATAGGAGAGCCAAAGTTGAACATCATCTTTCCACTTCGTGGAGGCATATGGGAAAACACTTTGTATCCAGTGAACAGTAGGATTCTCAAGCTCATCCTTCTTAAACAAATATCCAATGCATGTTCTTCTCTGGATCAGCTCCAAAAGATTAATTTCATATTGAACATAATTGATAAAGTCTTCCTTGAAAAACGTTCTTCGCTGGATTCTGTGCTCTAAATCGGAAGCCTTTTTAATGATAGCTTTAATCTCCGGATGACCGAACGGTCCAATGCGCTCCAGCGGTTCCAATTCCGGGAGCCAATCTTCTATGCGTTCCTGAATTATCTCTGCCTTGAGGTCCGAACTCTACAACCCGGTGGGGAAATTCTCGATAGCTAACACGCGCAGGAAGCTCCCGGCTTCTGGTTCGGAGATCCACCCCTACAGCCAGCGCGTCCCTACCTAACATGCTCCCTAGGTCCCGCTTTTTCCGCTTCTGCCGCCTCCGCCGTTCATTTTTCTGTTCTTTTTAAAGATGTTTGAAATGAGTGTGTATCTAATGATCATCCTTTCTTCATAACATGTACATGAAATGGGATTGCTTTAAAATTCATTGAATCTCCTGAGAATATGTAGAAATGACATTAGTTTTGGTACACTGTAACGCAGAACTTCAAGTTGAATATCCCCTGATAATTTAAAACCATAAAATTTAACTATGAAGAATAATAGAGCTTGAGCACTTTAGGGACCATAGACTCCCTCAATGTAATGGTGAGAATACTGAGGTGCAGAGAAATCAGGTGACTAGCCAAAGCCCATACTCTGAGACAAAGGCCGACCCACATCTGTTTTTCCTACCTTCTCAGTTTACTGTCAATTATACTGCTTATAAAATACCTATGAAATTGACATGGGAGATGCCATCTTGCAAAGAAAATATTATCTAATTTTGATTACCTTTGTTTTCTTTATGCATGGGTTATTTAGCTTTTTGTTACTTAGTTTGCAACCACAGCTTTAAAATTTCCAGTTATCTTTTGTTGTTTATCTCTATCCTGATTGCATTGTTTTATTTCATTTTATGCAAGTTAAAGAGATTTTTAATGGTGCCAGCTATTGCCAGTTTTGTTTGTATTCTGTTTGTGCTAAAACATGCATCAGTTGGTGTCTGTTATGTTAAATGGATTTATCAGGCCAAATGTGTTCATCATGGTGTGTGACTCCAACAGAACTGTCCCAATGTTTTGCCTGCCTTTTTGATATCATTACTGAGATAATGAATGTTAATGTAGCTTGGTTTTTTTGGTGGCTCATGCCTGTAATCCCAGCACTTTGGGAGGCCGAGGCGGGTGGATCACGAGGTCAAGAGATTGAGACCATCCTGGCCAACCCCGTCTCTACTAAAAATACAAAAAGTAGTCGGGCATGGTGGCATGTGCCTGTGCCCAGCTACTCGGGAGGCTGAGGTGGGAGAATTGCTTGAACCTAGGAGGCTGAGGTTGCATTGAGCTGAGATTGCGCCACTGTACTCCAGCCTGGTGACAGAGCAAGACTCCGTCTCAAAAACAAAAACAAAAAAAAAGATTTAACCCTTTATTCTCATTATACTAAAATTGTTTTATGTAATTTGAACTGATGTTTAAAATTGTATACAAATTATAAAGTATGTTTTCCTGCTGTTTTCTCCCTTATTTCTATTTGTCAGATACAAATACACATTTTTTGTGTGTTTGTGTTTAATAACTACAGGATATTTTCTAGACTTCGACTTAATATATTTCTATGACATTATACCTTATATATGTAACGTATGAACTGATTATTACTGGATACTTTTAACTCATCAAAAATTACTGCCTACTTATTCAGTAATTTATTCCATGTGCTTTTCATCTGATAGCTAATATATTTGGGTTTAAATGCATTTTCTTTTTTTTTTTCTCCTTTAACACAGGGGTAGTATTTTCTTCTTTTGTGCTCATCTTCTCTTCAGTTTTGTTTCTTGTGGTTTCTTTTAAAAACATGTATAGATTATTAATAGTCTTAATTTTCCTTTTAGTTTGGAATGTATAAACTGATTTTATCTGTTAGTCTTTAAGCTGAAAATTATAACACATGTATTTAACACATCAAGGTGTACAGTTATTAATACCTTTACCCTCCTCTTGGATAATAAAAGGCATGTTACTATGTAGTGGTATTGAAGACATAGTAATTCCATTGTTATACTCAACAAGGAGATATTGTTCGTGTTTTATACAGAGAGTGAATAATTTCATTGATCCACAGATACATTCCTTATATCATGCAGATCTTTCACCTGGAATCACTTTTCTTTTGCCTTAAATATAACCTTTAGGTACACTTTTTAAACTAAATTTTTCATATTTGACCTCATATGGCCTTATTTTATGCTCTTTCTTGAAAAACACTATTGCTGTAAATAGAAATACAGATTTGCATTTATTTCTTCAGTAACTTCACTGTGTCCTTCCACTACATCCATGACTCACTATATATTGGATGTCAGTGGAGACAATTTATATTGTGAATATGGTTTTCCTGTGCTAAAGAAACAAAATTTGAATCCGATGCAAAGCAAAATACACCCTAGAGATTGTAACAGTGCTATGGGCTCGGTGATTTGATGGTACTGAGTTGCTGGAATAATAAAGGCGTGACAGGGTAGAATGCATAGTAGAAATAATAAGATCTATATCTGGTGAACAAATGGATGGATTGTGCCATGAACTAGCTAGATGCTGACTAATCACATTTTCCTTTGTTTCTGAACACCTTCGAGGAAAGCATGTTCCAGCTTTCCTTACATTTAATTTGGGGCCATGTGAATGAGTCATGGACAATGGAATATGGGCAGAAGTGATTTTGAAAGTGTGTCTTGGCCAGGTGCGGTGGCTCATGCCTGTAATCCTAGCACTTTGGGAGGCCGAGGTGGGTGGATCACCTGAGGTCAAGAGTTCAAGACCAGCCTGGGCATCATGGTGAAACCCCATCTTTAAAAAAAATTTTTTTTTAAAAAAGAAAAAAAAAAAAAAGAAAGTGTGTCTTGTGTTTTCATTTGTGTACTATTCCAGAGATGTCCTCAGTGGTTCCAGTTTTCATACCTTCCCAAAATTTAGTGGTCCCTTGGGAGCTACAGGTTCAGGTGATGAGATGATGGTGATGGTGGCTTGCTTTCTTTCTGTTTTTCTCTATCGTTCTCACTTTCTTTCCTTCCTTCCTCCCTCCCTGCCCCTCTCCCTCTCCCTCTCTCTTTCTCTCTCTCTCTCTTTTTGAAAGACTTTTGCTCTTGTCGCCCAGGCCGGAATGCAATGGCACGATCTCAGCTCACTGCAACCTCTACCTCCTGGGTTCAAGCTATTCTCCTGCCTCAGCCTCCCGAGTAGCTCGGATTACAGGCGCCCGCCACCACGCCCTGCTAATTTTTGTATTTTTAGTAGACACGGGGTTTCACCATGTTGACCAGGCTGGCCTTGAACTCCTGACCTCAGGTGATCTACCCACCTCAGCCTCTCAAAGTGCTGGGATTACAGGCGTGAGCTACTGTGCCCGGCAGTGATGGTATTTTGATGAGGACAGGACATGACCTTAGGTCTCTTAGTTTCAGGCAGGACATTCTCATGATCAAGTTTATGATTGAGTCTACCGGCCTTGAGGGTCAGAAGGGAGAGCAAGAGCAGGTTTTAGTTACTGTGAATTAAAGATGAACAAGGAAGTGTTTCTAAAGTTACAAACTTGAAACTGGATGAATTCTGCTCTCCACTTAGGCCTGAGGGCAATTAGTCCTGCTATGTCCAAAATCTGAATCTTCTTAAAATTTTAGTTTTAGAGACAGGGTCTTGCTCTGTCACTCAGGCTAGAGTACAGTGGTGGAATCAGGGCTCATAGCAGCTTGGAACTCCTAGACTGAAGCCATTCTCTTGTCTCAGTCTCCTGAGTAACCGGGATTACAGTCCCAAAATTTGAGTCTTGCCTATAATAATGCGTCTCTTGAGCAGCATGCATACCTATAGTTTTACGAACACTTTTTCTGAACTGTTTAAGGAATAAGCCAAATATGTGCATTGATGTAAAACCTTTAATCATACCTACGAGGCTACCTGCTGAGTTAGGGTGTCGTTATATTTTATGTTTTGATAAATGCCAAGGATCCTACTGAGGCTTAGCCTCTCACAGAGTATATGTGAAAGCATTTGATGTTAATGCTAATGACAATAATAACAGTTCTTTTTAAAATTGAATACAATGTAATAAACACTTTTTATGCAAATTCCTATGAGGAGCAAAGTAGTATTTCCCATTCTAGTCATGGTAGACTCACGGATGCTGTGTCCCGTCCCTAGAGTTCCTGATTCAGTAGGCCTGTGTCCGGCCACAGAGCCTAAGTCTCTATCAGGTTGGCAGGTTATGAAGATGCTACTGGTCTAGGGACCACAACTTTGAAACCACTGAATAAAGGTCCGTTTATTAATGTTACTGCCCGGCAGCTCCTGGAGCAAAAGACTGAATTTATTTTTCGTTTTAAGTCTTGGTCCCCAGTTCCCGGAGAGGTGGAGTGCGCCCAGGGCCACACAGGAAAAGGAAGGAGTCTTCTGTGCCTCCAATAGCCACAGAAATGTGAGTACTCTTCTTTGAGGGACGTGAAGTTCGATTCCTGTGGTTGGAACCCTGAAACGTTATTTCTCCATATGTCCTAGCGGCGCCGGTTAAGTTTACCCACGGAGAACCGAACAGGCACAAGTGCGTGGGCACTTATGGGGCACAAACAACATTACCCACAATTCCATTCCTTGCGCTTTCGCACCGAGGGCTGAGCCAATGATAGCTCAGGAGAGGGTCGTTTCCTGTGGTGTCAGGGTGGGACTTCCGGTTTCCCTGCGGGGGGGGGGGGGGGGGGGGGGGGGGGGGGGGGGGGGGGGGGGGGGGGGGGGAAGAGTTTTCTGAGGTTGTATTTTCCACTGTGCCCACGTGGTCCAGAGAGCTACCCCAAGGTCCCTTCTCTGGGACGCTAGAGAAGGATCGAGAGCCCCAGCTCCGTATCTGTCTCCCTGAGACTCAGTGTCCCAGACTGGCTCTGGTGGCGTGCTCCAGTCCTGCATGGTTCCGCACCCGCACTACGTTGCCATAGCCCCCCAAGCAGTGGCCTGAGCCCTGTAAGTATTTTTGCAGTACTTTGTAATGGTGCTTAGAAGGCCACAAGCACTCTGAAGTGACCCCACACAAGGTAGGGCTAGGCTGAGTCTCTGGGACTCTCCTTGATGCCTGCCTTTGACGACTGGTTCTTCATGTTGGGTACCATGTGGTGGCCAGGTTGGTAATGATCAGCTCAGTGGAGGTGAATGGAGGGGAACCAGGAGTCTCACCCTCTCAGATTTTCTTGGTCTCTACCCTCTTTGTGGCAGGCGGAGATGTCCTAAGACTTTGCTCTTTGTCCCTTTTCTTTGTATCAGAGTCCTTGTATGGACTCGTTTCTGGCCCAGGATCCTGACCCCACGTGAAAGGGTAAGTTCTCATTATTGACAACAACTGGGTTAACCTGCTGGGAAGGGTGTGCTAGTCAGGGGAACAGGAGTGTGTGAATACTTGGAGGTGAGACTGAGTTGAGAATGTTAAAGGTTTCCATGATACCTGTGAGAACAGAAAATAGCGGGGCAGAAGTCAGGCCTGGAATGACAGCCTAAGGAGCTAGGCCTTTCTTCTGAAAAGTTGCAGCAGGGCATTCAGGTGATTTTGAGACAGCCAGGTGGGAGGGGGGTCCCTCGAAAACCTCCAACCAGCCTGCCCACTGGTGTGGAGCCTCGAGAAGTTCGCCATTTGCAGCGAGGAGGAGCCTGGCCCCTCCTCTTCCTGTGTGGAACCTGGGATTCAAACGGAGAGGGAATGTGGGGGGTGGTAGGGAAGGTGTGGCAGGGGAGAGGGGAAGCGCTTTAGCAAGGGACTCTGGCCTTGTGGAGAGTTCCTGTTTTCCCCTTTTCTTTCTTTTCACCCCATAAAACCCTTATTTACTCACCCTTCAAACAGTCTGAGCCTAAATTTTTTTTTAACGGTGGGATGTACAAGGGCCCTGTCTTTAGATGAACTAAGGAAAATTTCTGCAACAATTTGACAGATTGACCAGGAGTGGTAGCTCACGCCTGTAATCCCAGCATCTTGAGAGGCCGAGGTGGGCAGATCATCGGAGATCAGGAGTTTGAGACCAGCCTGGCCAACATGGTGAAACACTATCTCTACTTATAAAAAATACAAAATGTAGCGGGCATCGTGGCCAGAGCCTGTAGTCCCACTACTTAGGGAGCTGAGGAAAGAGAATCGCTTTTACCCGGGAGGCAGAGGTGGTTGTAGTGAGCCGAGATCACGCCACTGCACTCCCGTCTAGGTAACAGAGCAAGACTCCATCACACACACACAGACACACACACACCCCTCAGTTTGATGGATTACATACAATAGGTTCCTTGTGCCAGCAAAGCTGAGACTTAAAGTGAGAGGGGAGGCAGAGACCATGGAGGAGTATGAACTGACAGCCTTAAGGCTCTACTACTAGGAGATTATGGAAACAGGTTGAGTTGAAGAATGATTGTGCCTGGAAGGTGTAGTCTGGGCAAAACCAAAACTGGTAGACAGGAGACCATTTGGACGCTGCATGCCAGATCCATAGCTTAGATGACTGCCCGCTTGCCTGGTTCTGCTCTGGACTAGTTATAGTGATCACAGGGACATGAGGAAGGAGAAGGCACTTGTGGTGTCAAGACCTGGTATTTTCTCTGAGTTGGGAGGCTCAGGAGGAGAGGAACCAGGTTGTATGTGTGTGAGTGGACAGACTGTTGGTCCTCTTTGGAGAGATGCTGCTTGTGAGCCCAGCTGTCTCCATCATGGAAAGGTTGTGTGACCTTTGAGGATTTGGTTGTGTACTTCTGGGAGGAGTGGGAACTCCTTGAGGAGACTCAAAGGCTCTGGTCCCAATGATGTGAAGAACTTTGCACTCGTAACCACAGTGGGAAAACCCTACTTTCTTTTTTTTTTAAGACGGAGTTTTGCCATGTTGGTCAGTCTGGTCTTGAACTCCCGACCTCAGGTGATCCGCCCACCTTGGCCTCCAAAGTGCTTGGATTACAGGTGTGAGCCACCACGCCCAGCCAACCCTGCTTTAGTTATCTGTTGCTACGTAGAAAATTACCTCTAAGTTTAGTGGATTGAAAAAACAGATATGTATTCTCTCAGTTTCTGTGAATTAAGAATTAGGCACAACTGACGGGCCACAGTGGCTCACGCCTGTAATTCCAGCAGTTTGGGAGGCTGAGGCAGGTGGATCACCTGAGGTCGGGAGTTCGACAATAGCCTGAGCAACATGGAGAAACCCCATCTCTACTAAAAACACAAAATTAGCCAGGCATGGTGGTGCATGCCTGTAATCCCAGCTACTTGGGAGGCTGAGGCAGGAGAATTGCTTGAACCCGGGAGGCGGAGGTTGAAGTGAGCCGAGACCACACCATTGCACTCCAGCCTAGGCAACAAGAGTGAAACTCTGTCTCAAAAAAAAAAAAACGAATTAGGCACAACTTAGTTGGGTACTTCTGGCTGAAGTTCTTTTCATGACTATATGGCCTAATTAATATTCTGCAGGACTGTTGTCTCATCTGAAGGATAAGTGAACCAGCTTACACATATGAGGAGGAAACTGTTGGAGTGAATTAGTTAGTTCCTTGCTGGCAGTTGGCAAGAAGCCTTCCCTGAGAGTCTTGCCCTGTTGTCTTCACCATAGGCAGGTCACTATCAGACATTTGGTTTTCATGAGAATGAACAAGAGCCAGCATCCAAGAGGAAGCTGGTATTTTTGTAATCTAGTCTCAGAAATGACTTCCTATCACTTTTGCTATATTCTACTCATTATAAAAGAGTTCCAGGGTCTAGCCAAAACTCAACTGGTGGGACTTAATAAGGGTATGAATACCAGGGCTGGGTTTAATTCCTAATTTCCTGGGCTGGGTTTTGTGGTTCATTTTTTCCTCATGGACTAGCTGTCTCTGTCCAACAGTTGTATCGTGGCATGATTCCTTTCCTTGGTTTCCTAGAGTATGGGATATGAGTACCATGGCTGGGCAGTGTGCATCACTTCCTCCTCCCTCTAAGCAGTCCCAATAGTTACTGCCCTAAAACTTTGCAGTGAAGCATTTGGGAGTCAGGAGTCTTGCAAAATATTCAACAGATTTCAGTGGTCTGGCCTCTCTTGGCTGGGTGACTTCTGCTGCACCCAGATTCTTCCTTCTTTCACTAATAGTTGTTTCTTGAGACCTGATTGTTTGATGAATTGTAGCAACATATTTACAGAATTAGAAAAAACTAGTCTAAAATTCATATGACCTAAAAGAGCCTAGTAGGCTGTAAGCAATCCTAAGCAAAAAGAACAAAACTGAAGGCATCACATTACTCAGCTTCAAACTGAAGTAGAAAGCTACAGTCACCAAAACACCATGGTACAGGTAAAAAACAAACGAAAACCAGACCCGTAGACCAATGGAACAGAATAGAGAACTCAGAAATAAAGCTGTATACCCATAATCATCTGATTTTCAACAAAGTAAAATCAAACAATGAGGAAAGGACTCTGTATTCGATAAATGCTGCCACATGCACAAGATTGCAACGGGATCATTTTGCTTTCACAATGTACAGAATTCAACTCAAGATGGATTAAAGACTTAAATGTAAAACCTGAAACTATAAAAACCTTAGCATAAAACCTGGGAAAATGCATTCTGAATATAGGCCCTGGTAATGATTTTATGATGAAGACTCCAAAAGCATTTGCAACAAAAGAAAAACAGACAAATGAGACCTAACTAAACTAAGGAGCTTCTACACAGCAAGTAAACTATCAACAAGCAAACGACCTACCCAATGGGAGAAAAAATCTGCAAACTGCGCCTCTGACAATGGTCTATCCGTAATCTGTAAGGAAGTTAAACAAATTAAAGCAAAAAACAACCCCATTAAAAATGCGCAAAGGACATGAACAAACACTTTTCAAAAGAAGACATACATGCAGCCAACAGGCAAATGAAAAAATGGTTAACATCGCTAATAATTAGAGAAATGCAAATCAAAACAACAATGAAATACCATCTCACACCAGTCAAAATGGCTATTAAAAAGTTAGAAAATAATAGATGTTGGCGAGGTTGTTAAGAGAAAGTAATGCTTATACACTGCTGCTGGGAAAGTAAATTAGTTCAGCTATTGTGGAAAGCAGTTTGGAGGTTTCTCAAAGAGCTTAAAACAGACCATCTGGCCAGGTGCAGTGGCTAACACCTGTAATTCTTGCACTCTGGGAGGTCGAGGCAGGCGGGTCACCTAAGGCCAGGGGTTTGAGACCAGCCTGGTTACCATGGTGAAACCCTGTTTCTACTAAAAATACACAAAAAATTAGCCAAGTGTGGTGGCATGTGCCTGAGGCAGGAGAATCACTTGAACCCAGGAGGCAGAGGTTGCAGTGAACTGAGATTGCACCAGTGCACTCCAGCTTGGGCAACAAGAACGAAACTCTGTCTCAAAACAAAACAAAACAAAAACAGACTTTCCACTTGACCCAGTATATATTACTAGGTATATACCCAAACATATATAAATAATTCTACCAAAAAGAAACACATACCTGTGTATTCATTGCAGCACTATTCACAATAGCAAAGACATGGATCAATCTAGATGCCCATCAACAGTGGAACGGATAAAGAAAATGAAGTACATATGCATCATGGAATACCATGCAGCCATAAAAAAAATCATGTCCTTTCCAGCAACATGGATGTAGCTGGAGGTCATTACCCAAAACGAATTAGTGCAGGAACAGAAAAGCAAATACTGCATGTTCTCACTTATAAATGAGAGTACGCATGGACTGAATATTGAGTACACATGTACACTAAGAAGGAGATAGTAGTCACTTGAAAGTGACTACTTGAAAGTGGAGGGTGGGAGAGGGTGAGTATTGAAAAACTACCTACCAATGTTCATTACCTTGGTGACAAAATAATGTGTACACCAAACCCCTGTGACATACAATTAACCTATGAAACAAACCTGCACATATACACACAGAACCTAAAATAAACATAAGAAGAAAAAAATAGATTTGTATATAGTTTGTGGTAGTAAGTGATAAAAGACTAGTATCTACATATATTTTACACATCATGACATGTAGCTTTTCTTAATTTTTTCCATATTTCTAGGTTACACGGTTCATCTGTGATTTTTTTTCCCAGTTTTTCATATCTCAAAAAATTTGTCCTGTGTATCTGTTGAAAAAAATTTATATATGAGTGAACCCACACAGTTCAAACTTGTGTCATTCAAGGATCGACTATAGTCATAAAATGGAAGAAAACACAGCAATTAAAACTACTACTTC
>PVKV010014952.1:12329-55694 GCA_004027835.1 Alouatta palliata
ACCCCGTCTCTACTAAAAATACAAAAATTAGCTGGGCATGGTGGCACGTGCCTGTAGTCCCAGCTACTCGGGAGGCTGAGGCAGGAGAATTGCTTGAACCCAGGAGGCGGAGGTTGCGGTGAGCCGAGATCGCGCCATTGCACTCCAGCCTGGGCAACAAGAGCGAAACTCCGTCTCAAAAAAAAAAAAAAAAAAAAACTACTACTTCACAAAAAAATATAAAAATAAGAGGACAGAAACCCCCACCACTACTAGTTCATGCAACAGCACCGGTGAATCTCAAAGAAAAAGACATTGACGGTAATATGTAGGCTACATACTGTAGAGTTCTGTAGATAAGTCCAAAGAAAAACAGGCAAATCTTATACATGGTGGTAAAGGACAGAATAATGGATACCTCTTTTCAGGGCTGTTGAGAATTTTCGGCCTCTTTGTATGGTTGGGGGTTATACAGATGTTGATATGCAAATATTCATCAAGCTGAACACTGGCAATTTGTCCATTTTATCTTGTTTATACATATTTAAAATAGATAAATAGATAAATGTAGTAAATACCAATACCCACACCCCAGATAATAAAAATTCGAATGAGTAATATCAGAATTTTAAAATGAAACTCAGATTGCAAATTCCATCTTAAACTTTAGAGGAAACTTACCAGAATTTTACTTTGCTTAATTTTTTTTCATTAATAATTTTACACTTTGAGTATCACTAAATATATTTTTGTTTGATATTGAAATTCATAGGAATGGAATCATTCTCTTAGTGTGCTTTTCTTTGCTGTGGATTATTTTCAGTATTTTTGAGGTAAATTTATTATTGTTAATGATCATTTTTTTACTTATAATATCTGTATTTAAAGCTATAACTGTCCCTATAAAATTTTATTAAACACATCTCTAAAGAATATATGGAAGTACCATTATTTGAAAAAAGTTACATTTTTGACTATCTTTAATTTTGTGATGCATGAGTTACCCAGTATTTTGTAACTTAATTTCCAAACATTTCTTTTCATATTTTACATGAATCTCTCTTACTGATTCATGTCTTGATTGCATCCTGTGTATTATGTCACTCTATGTGAACTGAAGATACTTTTTAGTCATCTATATTGATAGTTCTGTAAATATTCAATTGTACTAAATATAAACATCCTATATTTGTATTTATTAGACCAGAATTATCAATCTTGACGTGAGAGTTCACTAGAACTTTAGCCATTTTATATTGGTTGTTTCTATTAATTACTGAGATAGCTGATATAAAAATGCTCAACATATTAATAAATTTATGTCTTTATCCTTTTACTAATTGTTGCTTTATGTAACACAAGTCAGCGTTATACATTATGTACAGTTCAAAATACAATTTCTTGGCGATTGTTTTTTTTTTTCTTTTTTTTGAGATGGAGTTTTGCCCTTGTTGCTCGGCCTGGAGTGCAATGGCGCAATCTCTCAGCTCACTGCAACTTCTGTCTCCCAGGTTCAAGTGATTCTCCTGCCTCAGCCTCCTGAGTAGCTGGGACTACAGGGGCCTGCCACCATGCCTGGCTAATTTTGTATTTTTAGTAGAGATAGAGTTTCACCACATTTGCCAGGTTGGTCTCAAACTCCTGACCTCGGGTGATCCACCTGCCTCAGCCTCCCAAAAGTTCTGGGATTACAAGTGTGAGCCACCATGATCGTTTCTTTAATATTGATATTTTCTGATGTAAATTCTCATTTTCATGTGTTAATTTTTAATTGTTGTATTAAATATATTTTTATTAAATTATTTTTCCCAAAGCTGTTTCATATAGTTTTCTAATATTATACTCTAGAAGTGTTTCTTGTATCCATACTGCTGTTGGATTTTTTATTTTTTGTTTGAGAGACAATCTTACTGTGTCACCTGGGCTGTAGTGCCATGACACCATCAGAACTCTCTGCAGCCTTGGCTCAAGTCTCCTGAGTAGCTAGGATTACAGGCTTGTGCCACCACACCCTGTTATTAGTTTTTTTTGTACAGACAGGGCCTTGCTATGTGATTCAGGCTGATCTATTAATAGAATTCCTGACTACAAGCAATTCTGTGGCTTCAGCCTCCCACATTGCAGGGATTATAGGCATGAGCCACTGTGCCTGGCCTTTTGGAAGTTTTTAACACTTCAAAAATTACTAACTGCTAATTTAAGAATTTATTCCACACTCGTTTCATGAAACAGCTGATACATTTGGATTTATATACATCCTCTGGTTGTGTGTGTGCTTTTATTTGCCTTACTCATTGTGTGTACTTCATTTTTAAACATGTTTTCTTTACATTTTCATTTTTCTTCAAATTTAATACATCATAGAGTTAATGTCTTTGCTCTCCTCAGGAAATATAAGAAATTTATACATTAATTAATTTGCCCATAACAGTTTATATACTATTGAAGATATGCATGCTAATTCCACCATTCTGTCTCCAGAAGTAAATATTAATATTCTGTAAAGATCATGAGTGGTCTTGTCGATCCACAGATGTACCCCTCTCTCAGATCCTCATTGCTTATATAATCACAGACCAGTCATCTAGGATCACTTTCCTTCAACCTTAAGAAGGATCTTAAAAGTGTTATTTTATGCCAATAATTTTTTTCCATTAAACGTCTCATTTTGGGATTCAAATAGTCTTATTTGACAGTTTTTCTTAGTCAGTGCATTTGTTGTGCATAGAAATCCGTTGGCAGTTATATCTGAAACTCCTTCGGCATGTTATTCCATTGTGTCCCTGACACCTAAACTTGTATTGGCTTGGAGTGGAGATAGATAATTTATGTTATACATATATGTAATTATATCTCTTTTCTTATATGTTAACAAAAAGGAGAACATTTAATGTTTTACAAAAAGGCCCACAAGAGAGATACAGACATTGTTCAATTTATTAATACATTTCAATCCCCAAAGCTGACAGAGGTGAAGCAGGTCTCCCAGGGCTTCAGAAGCAGGAGGATTAAATAATGGGTCACCTGCTGGCGACTTCAGAGGCGTGGCATTGTCCCAAGTGGCCAGGGAAATCAGGGTGCATACCCTTTAAATACAGCTTTGGCCTCGGAGACACCGTTTTCCCAGTCTTTCTTCCCTCCCTGCGCTGCCCATTTCTAGCCGCCGTGCAGCTAATGACAGCCCAGAAACTGGGCGTTTCCCGCTGCTCGGGGCGCCAGGGGCGGGACTTCCGGCGTCGCCGTCGTGACGTATTTTTCCTTTGCCCGGTCCGTGCCTTCTGCTTGTGAAGGCTGAGTCCTGGATTGGGTGGACTTTCTACTCGGCGGAGCCGAACCAAGCAAGAAAAGACCGTGAAGACTACAGGACCTTCCTCCGCGCTTTTGTTACAATCCGTGACCCCTGTCGTGGGACGGGCGGCCTCTCGCGGAGGTGTCTGCTGGGGCTGGGCTCTTACCGAGGCCTCCACACACGCCCTCTTGTCCTTGTCTCCCCCGGAGGCCGCCGCCGCAGTCTTATGAGCGTTTTTACACCGGGTAGACTGAGGCTCGGAGTGCTACACTCAGCCCGAGGGCGTCCAGCGCGGTGGAGGCGTGGAGTTTTGGCTGAGCCCCCAGGGCACAGCCTGTTCACCCCCTTCTCATGGCAGCTGCGGTGCTGATGGACCGGGTTCAGGTGAGTGGGGGAATCCCTCAAGCGCACACCGGCCTGGTTGGTGTGTCCTGGGATGTTCGCTCTCATCGCGCTCTTGTCTTGACCGTTCTGGAGGGTGGTCACTCCGTCGCATTATGCGGAGAGGTTCCGCTTTCCTTGTCAGTGGCATAAGGTGTGGAACGGATTGGAAGGCGCAGGGGCAGTTCGTACAAATGCATGCGTGGAGATGCATTTGTACGAACTGCCCTGGGAACCGTCTGTGCCTGGTGAGAACAGAGAATAGGAGATCAGAGGTAGGCCTGGAATGGCAGCCTCAGGAGCTGGTCCTCTCTTCTAAGGATGTTGGGACTCATGCAGGGTTTGGTACAGAGAAGGGAGGTCCTCTGACGCAGTTCTTAAAAGGCTCCCTCTGGCTGCAGAGTGAGTAGACTGGGGAGCATAGAGGTAGACGGGGAGATCAAGATGGCATCTACTGAAATAGTCCAGGTGAGCGTTGATAGGGGGTGGGCTAGAGTGGTGGCAGCAGAGGTTAGAGAATATATGGGTTTTGTATGTGTATTTTATAAGGCTGACCAGATTCTCTGATGAGACATAGTGATATCCTGGGATTCTTCACATGTCCGTCTTCACTTGACACTGGAGGCGGTGAATGGGGTCATTTCTAGCTTAGTGTCCTGAATCCATACCATGAGTTGTATGGAGTTATGTAGAGAAGTCCCCACCTGGCAACCAGTGGCATGAGTACTGGAAGAGTATATCAGACCCAGGAACAGGTACTGCAAATGCTTGTAGGTAAGATTGAGTTGGTAGTGCTCAGGGAACCTCAGGTCTTAATTACCTTTTTGGAAACAGATATCAGAAGAAGGACTTAGGCAGGGATGGCTGGCCGAGGAGCTGGACCCCTATCCTATGTTTGGTGAAACTCGTGGGAGATTTGGAGCAGAGAAGGAGATGATCTAACTTGGATTTTTTTTTTTTTTTTTTTTTTGAGACGGAGTTTCGCTCTTGTTGCCCAGGCTGGAGTGCAATGGCGCGATCTCGGCTCACCGCAACCTCCGCCTCCTGGGTTCAAGCAATTCTCCTGCCTCAGCCTCCCGAGTAGCTGGGACTACAGGCACACACCACCATGCCCAGCTAATTTTTGTATTTTTAGTACAGATGGGGTTTCACCATGTTGACCAGGATGGTCTCGATCTCTTGACCTCGTGATCCACCCGCCTCGGCCTCCCAAAGTGCTGGGATTACAGGCGTGAGCCACCGCGCCCGGCCTAACTTGGATTTTAACAAGCTGTCTCTGGCTTTCAGGTTGAGAGCAGACTGTGAGCACGAGGGAGGAGCTACTGCAGTGGTGTTGATGGTGTCTGGTCTAGAGGTATGGCTGCGGAGGTGAGAGAACTTGGTGAATTTTCCTTTTTTTAAGTAGGTTGATTGGATTTTTTGGTGTGAAGGGCGAATGAGAGAAGAGAGTCGTGGTTGACCCTAAGATTGGTTTATTTTTGCTGTAGCTGGTAAAATTATGGAAATGCCATCAACTGAGATGGAGAAGTTGGCAGCAGGTACTGTTTTTAGTGGTCATATCAGGAGTTAGGCTTTGGCCATGTTTAGATTAAGAAATCTCAATTGACATCTTAGTTGAGGCCTCAAGAAGACACACAGGTTTTTAGTTCTGGGGAAGAGTCCTGGTGAAGAAGTTGAAAAAAATGGTGGCCAATGTATGGAGTGGGATGGGGTTTCTTCAAGTCATGGTGGTAATGCTGTTATTGAGTAAGAAGGTTGAAACTGGAGACTGAGAGAAAACTGGGTCTGTTGCTTAGGCACCTGGGTGGCAGTGGTGCATAGTGGGAAGACGCGAGCACTTCCTGGACACTGCGTGCAGTCTGGCGTGGGGGGTGAGGGATGTCATTGAGGTGCATATGGGATGGGCCACTGGCAGTGGGGATCTCAGATGTGAGGAAGGTGTGGTCCAAAGAGTAATTGTGAATGTTGGGAGGACTGTGAATGAATGGTCTTAAGGCTCTAGTAGGGCACTCATGGGAGAAGATGGAGCTGAAGTTTGGTTGTGCTTAGAGGCATCGCCTGGACAACACCAGGAGAACTGGTTAGTAGAAGAGTATTCGGTCATGCCAGACCCAGAGTTGAGACAGTGTGTGTCTGCACACTTGCCTGGTTCTGCTCTGGGCTGGACACAGTGCTGAGAGGGACATGAGCAAAGAGCAGACTCTAGTGGTGCCAAGGTCTGTATCTCCTCTTAGTTGGGAGGCTGCGGAGGCAAGGGACTAGAGGGTGGGTGTGTGAGTGTATAGACTGGGGAGAAGGGGTTCTGGAGAGAGATGCTGACTGTGGACTCAACTGTACTCATCATGGCAGAGTTGTGTGACCTTCGAGGATGTGTTTGTGTACTTCTCTCGGGAGGAGTGGGAGCTCCTTGAGGAGGCGCAGAGATTCCTGTACCGTGATGTGATGCTGGAGAACTTTGCACTTGTGGCCACTCTGGGTAAGTCTGTTTTAGTTATCTAATGCTACATGGCAAAGCTTAGTAACTTCAAACAATAAAACAATAAAAATTAGTTATCTCTCAGCTTCAGAGCATTGGGAATCTGATTACAGCATATTTTGTTGTTTGTTATTTTCAATTTTTTTTTTTTTTAATGTTTTGAGGCAGAGTCTCCCTCTGTCACCCAGGCTACAGTGCAGTGTTGTGTTCATGGTTCATTGCAGCCTCAAACTCCTGGGCTAAAGTGATCTCCCACTCAGCCTTCCGAGTAGCTGGGACTACAGGTGCATGCCAGCATGCCCAGCTATTTTTACTTTTTGTAGAGATGAGGTCTTGCTGTGTTGACCAGGCTGGTCTAGAGCTCCTGACCTCAAGCGATCCTTCCTCCTTGGTCTCCCAAAGTGCTGGGATTACAGGCTTAAGTCAGTGCAGCCAACCTGATAACAGCTTTTATGCAGTTGCTTTTGGCTCTCATGAAGTTTTAATCAAGCTCTCAGACAGTATCATGGTCTTATCTAAGAAGAATCCACTTACAAGCTAACTCACATTGCTGTTTGCAAGATTTAGTTTCTGGTGGCTTGTTGGACTGTGAGCATTGTGCCTTGCTGGCTGTTGGCCAAAGTCTGCCCTCAGTTGACCTTTCTGTAGTGTACCTCATAACACGGAAGCTAACTTCTCTTTGAGCAAGTGAGCAAAAGAATGTTTAAGATGCAAGCCCAGGATTGTAACCTAATATTGAAAGTGTCATTGCATTACTTTTGCCATATTCTATTCCTTGGAAATGAGTCAGTCCATCCAGCTTACCATCAAAGGAGGAGGCTTACACAGGGGCGAGAGTACTAGAAGGTAGGGATCACCGGGACCATCTCAGAGGCTGTGTTCCACAGGCCTTTAAACCCACTGGTGTCCTTGGTGGTGGGGTTTGAGTCTTCCCCTGTTCCCCATGGGCCACTCTTTCTGTCCATCTTATCAGTGACTCTTCTCTTTCCCTTCTTTGTTTCCCGGAGTAGGTGCTGTGGGTACCAAGACTGGCTGTGTTCAGTGTCTCTGCCTTCACTGGGTAATCTGAACATCCGTTGCCCTAGAGCTTTGCAGGAAAAGGTTAGGATTCAGGGGTTTTTCAGTCTGCTAAGCAGATTCTACACAGCTCAAGTGCTTACTGCCTGAGTCAGTGTCGAGATCTTTGCACCTCTTTGTCCTAGGTTCTGCCCCCATCCTCTTGTTGACATTTCCTGGGGCCTAGCTGTGCCAGCAAGTTCAGGAGCTGACACAGTCATTTCTTGTGGTGATGACAGGGCTGTACATCCTCCTTGGAGAGTATTTTTTCTAAACATTCTGCTTTCTCTGTGGACTGGTCTACCTGCACCATTCACCAGCCCTTAGTTTGCTTTACAGCTTTCATTTTCCCAGTTTCATATAGTTGCCCATCTGGAGAGGGGCAGAAAGCCTCGGGTGCCTGACAGGGCAGACATCACTCCAACCACAATAAGGGAGACCTGGGGAGGGCCTGTTCTTGCTGAATGGGAGCTGGGAGAGGGTGTCTGTTATGGCTGGGTTCACATCGAACCTTCAGCTTGTTTTGTGTTTGTCGGTGTTTTGCTGCCAAGGCCCATAGTGATGCTGCACATCCACTTTTCTTGCCGCATTCTTGGCACTTTTTCCTTTTGTCATTTCTCACCTGTCGTCCATCCTTTGGATGTTTTCCCACTTTTCTGTCTCCATGTTTCACTTGCTCTCTTCAACATTAGCTCACTTTAATATGTCATGAATTGTGCTCATTAAATAGTCCTTGAGAACTAGGTACTTATTTGAAGTCAGATTTTCCTGGGCATGGACACACCTATTAGCACAGAGCTCACCTGACACCAGCAGTCAAGGCCCTGCTGAAATCCTCTTTCAGAGATACCAGGTAGAGGCTTCACTTCTGCTTCCTGTCCTATACACCATTGTCTTTAGGTTTTTACCCCATAGTTAGGGTTCCTCCATTCTGTGACCTGTAGAGGCCCTCTACTGACAACCAGCCCTTCTTTACACTGTTTCCAGCTCTCTTGTCCTGCCAACAAGCCAGTGGACTCGCATTGGTGACAACACACGTTTGTGATGGGGCTGCTGCCTCCCACCAAAGCCAACGAGCACTTCACCAGCATTTTTTTGCTTTCAGGTTTTTGGTGTGAAGCAGAAAATGAGGAGGCACCTTCAGATCAGAGCATTTCTGTAGAAGGAGTGTCACAGGTCAGGACTGCTGAGCCAGGTCTCTTCCAGAAAGCACACCCATGTGAGTTGTGTGACCCACTCTTGAAAGACATTTTGCACCTGAGCGAACACCAGGGATCACACCTTACACAGAAACTGTACACACATGAGCTGTGTAGAAGATTCTCATTCAGTGCAAAATTTTACCAGCACCAGAAGCAACATAATGGAGAGAATTGCTTTAGAGGGGATGATGGAGGAGGGGCCTCATTTATGAAGAGCTGTGCAGTCTGCATGTTAGGCAGATCCTTTACATGCAGGGAGGAAGAGATGGACTTACCAGACAGCTCTGGCCTCTTCCAGCACCAGACCACTTACAGTAGGGTGAGTCCATGCAAAAGGACTGAATGCATGGAGTCTTTCCCACACAGCTCCAGTCTCGGGCAACACCAAGGAGACTATGAGGGACAGATGCTTTTCATTTGTGGTGATGAAGGGAAAGCCTTTCTGAACACATTTACTCTTCTTGACAGCCAGATAACGCATGCTAAGTTGAGCCCCTTTAGATGCCTACCATGTGGAAATGTGTTCAAGGAGAAATCAGCTCTTATTAATCAGAGAAAAAGCCACAGTGGAGAAACATCTCATGTGTGTAAGGAGTGTGGAAAAACCTTCATTCACTCGCACCACCTAAAAATGCACCAGAAATTTCACACTGGAAAAAGACATTATACATGCAGCGAATGCGGGAAGGCCTTCAGCCGCAAAGACACCCTTGTTCAGCACCAGAGAGTTCACACTGGAGAAAGATCTTATGACTGCAGTGAATGTGGAAAAGCCTACAGCAGAAGCTCCCACCTTGTTCAGCACCAGAGAATTCACACAGGAGAAAGGCCTTATAAGTGCAACGAATGTGGGAAAGCCTTTAGCCGTAAAGACACACTTGTTCAGCACCAGAGATTTCATACTGGAGAAAGGCCTTATGAGTGCAGTGAATGTGGAAAATTCTTTAGCCAAAGCTCCCACCTTATTGAACACTGGAGAATTCACACTGGGGCAAGGCCTTATGAATGCATAGAATGTGGAAAATTCTTTAGCCATAACTCTAGCCTCATTAAACATCGGAGAGTCCACACAGGAGCAAGGTCCTACGTGTGCAGCAAATGTGGGAAGGCCTTTGGCTGCAAAGACACACTTGTTCAGCACCAGATAATTCACACTGGAGCAAGGCCTTATGAGTGCAGTGAATGTGGGAAGGCCTTCAGCCGTAAAGACACACTTGTGCAACACCAAAAAATCCACACTGGAGAAAGGCCTTATGAGTGTGGTGAATGTGGCAAATTCTTCAGCCATAGCTCCAACCTTATTGTACACCAGAGAATTCACACTGGAGCAAAGCCTTATGAGTGCAATGAATGTGGGAAATGCTTTAGCCACAACTCCAGCCTCATTCTGCACCAGAGAGTTCACACAGGGGCAAGGCCTTATGTGTGCAGTGAATGTGGGAAGGCTTATATTAGTAGCTCTCACCTTGTTCAGCACAAGAAAGTTCACACTGGAGCAAGACCTTATGAGTGCAGTGAATGTGGGAAATTCTTTAGCCGCAACTCTGGCCTCATTCTACACCAGAGGGTTCACACTGGAGAAAAGCCTTATGTATGCCGTGAATGTGGGAAAGCCTACAGCAGAAGCTCCCATCTTGTTCGTCACCAGAAAGCACACACTGGGGAAAGACCTCATGAGTGCAACAGTTTTGGTGACCCTTTAGCTGCATCTCTTAAACTTGTTTAACACCAGAAAATTCACACAAGAGAAAGGCCTTATGAATCCAGAAAATGTGTCATCTTCTTGTTCATCCTCATAGGACTCACACCAGAGTAATGCTCTATGAGTACCCTTTGTGAGAGAACCATCAGCTAGCAGATAAGCCTTCTATATTCATTCCACCCTGGGGAGATTCCTGGTAAGCACTACATACATGGGAAGCTTTCATGAGGTGTGTTGCACTTTGTAACTATCTAGGGCTCTTGATGGAATTATATCACTGCCAGTGCCTGTGGCGGAAGCCATCTTCTTCCTACCAGCTGTGTGTGTCAGTCACTCCATTTTGCTCAGGGAAGGCAGACTCCTGTGCTTTCTTTCCTCTTCCCTGCAGGGAATCACGAGTATTTTCAAGGACCACCCCCCCACCCCCTACCATTGAGAGTCCTCATCTTTTCCCTCATGATTAGGTTCTGAGCAAACATGATCTAGCTCTGGCCAGAAGGACCTGAGCGAGGGTCTGCTGGGATTTCATGACAGGATTTTCCGTCGTCATGGACCATGCTGACTGTAAATGTGATAGCTGTGTCTTTCTTGTACTGCCAAATCGTCCAACTTTGGAAGTGCTTGCCCCATGCTGCTCTGGTTTATACAGTGATAAAAGGCCTATTGTGGCAGCCTTTACTCTTGGGGATTTTGTTACTGTGTAGAGTGGATTGAGAAAAGAATTGGGTTCTGTCATGAAGGGAGTAACACCTTTTGTGGACACCACTTTTATGTGCCTCAGAGGGGACCAAAGGATGGCAGAAAACAGTTCTCAGTCTAGTGTGACCCAATTCATACCATTGCCCTAGGTCTACTAGGAAAGACTAAAAAGTTTTTTGTGCCTAACTTTGTGGCCTGGCTGCCAGGACTTCCTGTGAGCCCAGTAGTGAGGAGGACATAGTTGGTGTGAAAATCTCCTGTGCTTCTGGAAGCAACATAAGTTGCGTCCCTTGACTGGCACGTACTCCCGAGCACTTTCGAGGGATTGCTGCCTTCAGTACCTGTACAGGATCGAGTCCCTGATATCCAGAATCCCATAGGCAAGTGACATTGACTGTAAGACCTCTAAAGGGCAATGTGAAAATCATGATTGGTACAGCAACACTGAGATAATGGAGTGGGGATGACTGTGGCAAACAAAAGATTTAAACATTCTAGAGGGGCATCCACAGATATTGGTGGAGTTACGATGGTGTGGGATGGGGGTGCACAGAAATTCTCAGGACCTTCAGACATCTGTATCTCCTCTGGCCAAGTCCACTGTCAGAGTAAATGGTGTAAATGTTTATGGATTTCTGTGTCTCTCCAGGCAGTTGACCTTGTGGCCATCACTGCACAGACAGGAACCCCAGCACTGACAGAAGAGAGATCCAGGGATGGGTCGTCTTTGACCCACCAGCATTCGTAGTGACTGAGGTGGACGTGGACTCTATTCCCCACCAATTTTTACCAACATTGAGGCAGGGCTCACTCTCCTAAATTGTAGGGAGAGGAATATAGTTGAGCCAAAATAGTTGACAGATCTAATTTTCCAAGTGGAACAGTATACATAGATTTTAATGAGGAACGTTTATTTAACAACTTTATGGAGACACTAACATGCAATAAACTGGAAATACGTAAAGTATAAAATGTTCTGTGTTTCAGCATGTATATACACCTATGAAACCATCACAGTCAAGACGTCCAGCGTGACAAAAGATTGTCCCTTTATAATCCTTCTCAATCTTTCCTCATCTTATTTTCCACAATTCACAAGCAACAGCAAACATTTTCCGTAATTTTGTAAGTGAAACCGTATGATGTGTACTTTTTAGGGGGTGCTGTTGCTTTTTCAGTAAACATAATGATTTGAAGGTTAATCCATTATCTTGTTGCATGAATCGATTGTTTGCTCATTTGTATTGCTGAGTAGTATTTCATTGTATACCACAATTTTTCTTTTTTGTCAACTTAATTGTTATGGATGTTTAGGTTGCTTTCAGTTTTTGGCTATTACAAATAAACCTGTGAAGATCTGTGTGCAAGTTCTGGCTGAATGATATTCCATTCTATAAATATACCTCGGTTTTTCTTTATCCTTTTACTTAATGAAGGACATCGTAGTTGCTTTCAAGTTTTGGCACTTATGAAAAAATCTACTACATATTTGTATAGTTTTTCTGTGGACATATGTTTTCAACTCATTTGGATACATGCCAAGGAGTGCAATTTTTCTCTGTCATATAGTATGTTTAGTCTTGTAAGAAACTGCCAAGCTATCTTCCAAAGTTGCTGTATCTTTTTTTTTCTGAGACAGAGTCTTGCTTTGTCACCCAGGCTGGAGTGCAGTGGCATGATCTCGGCTCACTGCCACCTCCGCCTCCCGGGCTCAAGCAGCTCTCCCACTTCAGCCTCCTGAATAGTTGGGATTACAGGTGCCTGCCACCACGCCCAGCTACTTTTTGCAAGTTAGTAGAGACGGGGTTTTGCCGTGTTGGCCAGGCTGGTCTCGAACTCCTGACCTCAAATGATCACCCTCGGCCTCCCAAAGTGCTGGGATGACAGGCGTGAGCCACTGCACCAGGCCGTGGCTATATCATTTTTGCATCCAACCAACAATTAATGAACGTTCCTCTCGCATCTCATCCTAGTCAGCATTCGGCATTTGCGGTATTTAGGATTTTAAAATGCCATTCAAGTAGGTGCAGTGGTATACCATTGTTGCTTTAATTTGCAATTCCCTGGTAACGCACAATGAGTATCTTTTATTTTTTAAAGGCAGTGTTTTCATTTTTTTGTTTTTGGTGAGACAGGGTCTTGCTCTGTCGCCCAGGCTGGAGTACAGTGGCATGATCTTGGTTCACTGCAACCTCCACGTCTTGTGTTCAAGCAATTCTCCCACCTCAGCCTCCTGAGTAGCTGGGACTACAGGCACCCGCCACCATGCCTATGTAATGTTTGTATCTTCAGCAGAGACAGGGTTTCACCATGTTGGCCAGGCAGGTCTTGAACTCCTGACCTCAGGTGATTCGCCCACCTTGGCCTCCCAAAGTGCTGGGATTATAGCACCCAGCCTGGCTGGGTTTTTGTTTTGTTTTGTTTTGTTTTGTTTTTTTATGAGTTACACATCTGAATAGGTGGCTTGCAGAGAGAGAAGTTAACAACTTTGGCTGTTAGTTTGAATCTGTGATTTATGAATACCAAAAAGACAAAGAATCTAAGAAAACATAACAGTCCTGCATACACACAGCACCTGGCAGCCATATTCCCAGTGTGTCCCATGTACCTACCATTGACCTGAAACCCAGTGCATACGTGCTCATTGAACATTTTCTAGAGCAGTAAATACACATCATCACACAGCTTCCCTATTATTTATTTTGAGATAAGGTCTTACTTACACTGTCGCCTAGGCTAGAGTACAGTGGTGCAATCTCCGCTCACTGCAACTTCTGCCTCCCAGGTTCAAGCAATTCTCTTGCCTCAGCCTCCTGAGTAGCTGGGATTACAGGTGCCTGCCACCATAACCGTCTAATTTTTTGTATTTTTAGTAGAGATGGGTTTTCACTATGTTGGCCCGACTGGTCTTGAACTCCTGACCTCGTGATCTGCCTGCCTCAGCCTCCCAAAGTGCTGGGATTACAGGTGTGAGCCACCATACCTGACCTTCATTTGTATTTGTTGACAGGTCTTTCCATTTATCATCTCTACTTATCACTCCAAACAGTTAATAAGCAATGTTTTCAAGTACAAAGAAAGAGTTACATTTAGGAGACAGAGCATAATGTGTCCAAGATTCCAGCACAGCCAGTCTCAACTTCATTCTTGGACTTCTCAGACTTTGCTGTCTCGCTCAAACTTTAATCTTACTTTTTTCCCCCTTCACATGTCACAGATAGGTTTCTGTAGAACTATTTCTGCTACTCTTTTTGACTAACAACTGTGGGAAGTAGAAAAGTTCCTCTTTAAGTTTTCTTGTTAAATAGTAAGTGTGCTAATAACTTTGTGAAGCCCTATCCTATGTAGCTGTTAGACACCCCATGCTTACAGGCACATAGTACATTCTATGTCCTTGTAATTTAACCAAGGTATCTGTGGTGGACTTCCTCACAGGCATGTCCCAGTTCTCCATTGCTTTTACCTGTTTAGAAAAGTTTTAAGTTGTTAGCCAATCTGGTTTTAGTTTAGATTGTGAGGTCTGGCTCCAGCCAACCGAGATCAGACACAGCAGTAAGGATAACCCCAAATGCGTAAGGGATAAATTTGTGAGTTTTCCTTTGTTCATTGTACTCTTGGGGCAAGATGGCTAGTGAGAGTACCCTTTACTTCCTGCAGTCCAGGAAGTAAAAATTGCGTTGCTGAAAGATCCTTTGTCTCAGTGCTGATTTTTCTTGTGGCACGGAGCATCTATTTCCAATAACAACATAATCATTGTTAGTCCGAACTGCACCATTCTGTAAGCCCCCTGCCATTTAACAGACCTTGGTCAGAGTGAAGCATTCCACCGGAGTAGGGCCTTGAGAAACATTCTGCCCAACTGCCTGACTTTCTTATCACATCAAGCTGGCAAAAGGTCCAAGGGATATCCTGCCAGAAAAAGGGCCAAACCACCTCAGGAACACGTTATGAACATCTTTGGGCCAGGTGCAGTGGCTCACGCCTGTAATCCCAGCACTTTGGGATGCCGAAGCAGGTGGATCACCTGAGGTCAGGAGTTCCAGACTAGCCTGACCAACAGGGTGAAACCCTGCCTCTACTAAAAATACAGGAACAGGCCAGGCGTGGTGGCTCGCGCCTGTAATCCAAGCACTTTGGAGGCCAAGGCGGGCGGATCACCTGAGGTCAGAGTTCAAGACCAGCCTGACCAACATGGTGAAATCGTGTCTTTTAAAAAAAATTAATTAAAAAAAAAAAAAAACAGCACAAAAAGGGAGTGGTGGCGGGCGTCTGTAAAGCCAGCTACTCGGGAGGCTGAAGCAGAAGAATCCTACCGAGGAGGCAGAGGTTGCAGGGGGCCGAGATCGCACCACTGCACTCCTGCCTGGGCGACAACAGCCGTTGCAGGTCTTGTGCTGGACATAAAAACTGCGTTGCTTTAAACCCGCCAACTCTCTGCCTTTCTTTAACCGTCGCCTTCCCTTCAGAACCTAACAATCATTAATAGATTTCTGTAATTTTCATTTCACAAGTATTTTCACAGATAATTTCAACTCCCTGTAAAACAATAACTCCTCAGGAAGGAGATAAGATCATGAAATTGGCCGGGCGCGGTGGCTCACGCCTGTAATCCCAGCACTTTGGGAGGCCGAGGCGGGTGGATCACGAGGTCAAGAGATCGAGACCATCCTGGTCAACATGGTGAAACCCCGTCTCTACTAAAAATACAAAAATTAGCAGGGCATGGTGGCGTGTGCCTGTAGTCCCAGCTACTCGGGAGGCTGAGGCAGGAGAATTGCTTGAACCCAGGAGGCGGAGGTTGCGGTGAGCCGAGATCGCGCCATTGCACTCCAGCCTGGGCAACAAGAGCGAAACTCCGTCTCAAAAAAAAAAAAAAAAAAAAAAAAAAATCTTGAAATTTCAGTTTTTATTTGGGATAATACCTTCCCTATGTACATATCCTCCAACAGTGGAATGGCAGAAAATCTGTCAGGAAATGGCATGTATCAGTCACTCTCATTTTCCGATAGGATTGAGACTTTTAAAATAAATGTAAAATATCTCAGATATGAAGTATTAAGTATTATTAGAATAAAAGCATTGCATTCTCGGTAGGAACACAATCACTGACTCTACAGACGGTAATGATGTTTTCTCTTGGATCCAGAGGCATCACCCTTTCAATCGACTTCAATATCCCATGTCATCATTTGTGCGAATTCCCAGCCATGTAGTCCTTTTTTCTTCTTTTGGACCAACCAGATTGAAGCTTAAAAAACAGAAGTCGGCCGGGCACGGTGGCTCACGCCTGTAATCCAAGCACTTTGGAGGCCAAGGCGGGAGGATCACCTGAGGTCGGGAGTTCAAGACCAGCCTGACCAACATGATGAAACCTCGTCTTTAAAAAAAAAAAAAAAAAAACAGAAGTCAAAGCTTAACTGTATGTGTATTTGAAAAGCAACAATATGGCTGACAGGCATGAGTAGACAGGCATGAGCCTTTACGGTATGGGGTGTTCCTTTGGAGGTGTAGCCACTGGGAGCTTGCTGTGCTTTACAATCTGAAATAACAGGTCCGTCACATTTCTGTGCGTATCCCATACCTCCCTTCAACAAAATCTGGTTACGTCGCCTGTAAGAGCAAGCCAAGTCCCGCCCAGTCTTCAGAGTCCCGCACTCCGTTTACCAGCCCCCTGGACGGTGCCGCTGAGCCCTGATCCACCGCTTAGGGACTGACCAACGCTCTAAAGCAAGTCCGAGAGCGGTGTCGACCCAGAAGACACTGCGGTTCTCGGCGGCGCGGCTGTGAACGTGTGCGTGCGTGCGTGCGTGCGTGCGTGCGCGCGCGCGCGCGCGCGTATCGTCGGAGGCCAAGACTTCCGGCGACCTCCTGGCAGTGGTTGATTTGGGTCTTTCTGGTGCTTCCACCCGCTCCGGCCTATGACGGCCAAGTCGGCCGTCACCAAAGTGACGGAGCGGAAAAGCGCTAGAAGCGGCTGGGATCCCACCGCGCAAAGACGGGAGTGGCAGAGGCTCTGCTGACGAGCGCTGGGGACGGCGGTGTCCTTGCCTTGCCTTTGTCGCCCCCGCGCGGCTCTTACCTGGCTGTGCTGGCGGGGACCGCGCCGATGAACCTGACTGAGGTGGGTGTCCCGTCTCCCCCGCCCCTCCTTCAAGTGCTGAAGCACCCAGAAGGGGCCCTGCCGGTCAGGCCCCTTGTCCCGAAGAGAGGGGCGTTCGCGTGTGGGGTCCCCGTATCCGCCGGTTTGATGCAGCCTCAGAGCTCCCATCGGGGACCTCCAGTTGAGGGCACGGAGGCGCTGCCGAGCGGGCCGCGTCGGGGAGCCCGGGGTGTGTGCCGTTTCTGCGGGAGGGAGAGGGTTTTGTGAATTCTCGCTTGGAATGGTAACCCGAGCAGCCGGTGACCGTGGAAGGTTGTCACGGGAGGGCCAATGGGAGGGGCAGGTCCAGAATTAGAAATCTGAAGGTAGAACAAGCAGGATGGGGAATTGACACAGAGAGACCTAGAAGAGGCCACACGGCGGTGGAGCCCAGAGGCTGGACCAGAGCCGTGGTAGGAGAGGGGCGATGTGATGGGATTCTGGATAGACCT
Source organism: Alouatta palliata (assembly GCA_004027835.1). NCBI lineage: Eukaryota > Metazoa > Chordata > Mammalia > Primates > Atelidae > Alouatta > Alouatta palliata. The sequence continues at coordinate 29,705 of PVKV010014952.1, forward strand.
GGAAGACAGATCCAGCAGGTTTTCCTGCTGTGTCAGATATGTCTGTGAGCAAAAATAGGGAGCGATGGGCCATTTTCTTTTTTTCTCTTTTGCCTGAACATCTGAAAGAATGAAGCTGGGGAAGTCAGCAGCATGAGTAGGTTTCATGGGGAAGATCATGGGTTGGAGTTTGGCCAGTGTGATTCTTAGGCGTCTCAAGTTGAAGATGTCACATGGGTAGGGTGACAGAAAGGTCTGGAGTCTACAGAAAAGAGCTGGTGTAGATTCTTCAAAAGAATAGAGGGTGTAGATTGGACTGGGGCCTGAGGATCCAATTCGATAGGGTAGTCGAAAGGTTATTGCCTGTGAGCTATATGGTGAGGGAGGAGAGAGCTAATACTTGCGGTTCAGACCGTAGGGGGATCCACAAGCCGAACATTTACTTTAGAAAGGCGCAGACCTGCCATGGGAAGGATTTTGTCCTCTGCTGAGAAAAAGAGAGGCATGGACGGGATGAGGAATGGGCTTGGGATGCAGACTGAGGTTTGAGATGGTTTATATTCTGCACCTATAGGCTTGGCTGACCCTCAGGGCCACTCTCTGTGGGACAAGAGAAAAGTTATCCTGGCTAGTAGAGCAGCTAGTTTAGCTGGTTCTAAACTAGGGCTCTGCTTTTTCCCCTTCTCCACATGTCAAGGCAAGGTTGGATGATGTACTGCCCCAGTCAAGGTCTCCCAGCAAGCTCCTCTCAGAGCCTTATATAACAAACAGGTAGGCCTAGTTGCAGAGAGGACCAGTAGCTGACCGACCTGCTCAGCCCCTCCCTACAACTCATTAAGAATGTAGGGAACACGGCCTCCCGAAGTGGCTCACACCTGTAATCTCAGCACTTCGGGAGGCCAAGGCAGGTGGGTCACGAGGTCAGGAGTTCAACACCAGCCTAGGCAAGATGGTGAAACCCCATCTCTGCTACAAAAAAAAAATTAGCCGGGTGTGGTGCTGGGCGCCTGTAATCCCAGCTACTCAGGAGGCTGAGGCAGAGAATTGCTTGAACCTGGGAGTTGGAGGTTGCAGTGAGCTGAGATCGCACCACTGCACTCCATCCTGGTGACAGAGCGAGACAGTCTCAATTTAAAAAATATGTATATAAACACTTAGTGGTATAAACACTAACCAGTGTCCTTCTAAATGGATACATAGAGGTAGGCAGTTAGAAGTGAAGCAGTTCATTGAGTTAAATTCCTGCAGACACTTCATAATTGGTTTGACCCGAATTTGCCTATAATTAACATACTATGGAAAATTTTAGTATCACATCCTCTAAAATTTTAAAAGATAAAAATGTACACCCCAGTTGTTGAAATTCTGCTACATCATTTACACTGAAAACGTAGTAAACCATTAATGCAGGAACAGTAATAGCTGATATATTATGATCGAGTGTTTGACACCAGTAAGAGTCCTATGAAGTGGGAGTCATTCTCCCACTTAGTCATAGTCATTAGTCATAGTCTAATATCAGACCTATTTAGAGATGAGAGCACTGAAGCTCCAGCAGGTTCAGTTCTTTTCTAGTGTCACAGTGCTGCTAAGAGGCAACACTGAAGTCTGAGGAGCTAAGCTTATACAGTCGGCTTGACATCAGTTTGCTTTAGAGTAAAGAAAAACAGATGGTGGTCCAGTGCTGCCTGTGGGATCTTCCCATGGTTACCCACTTCTCATGGTTTCCCTCTTCCCTCAGGACCCCCTGGAGATGGCAGAAATGAACCCTGCACGGGTGAGTAGAGTGTTTTCTACCTTTCCCCACTACAGTTATCTCGTAGATGGTTTTGGCACCTCCATATAAAGAAAAGCGGTGTCCTGAGACACTTTTTCTCTCTTTCTCCCTCTCTTATGTCTGAAACGTGCATGGTTCCACCAGTTCTAATATCTTGAATTAGGTCCTGGGGTTTTTGTTTGTTTGTTTTAAGTTTATTGTGGCATCTTACCTGGATGGCCCTGGATTATGTGGAGTGGTTCCCATTTTTGACAGTTCACATGATAATATCTGTCAGAGTGTCATGAGCACAGGATTAAGAACGTTTCAATGCTTGGAAGAGAGACTGAACTGGATTTTTAGGTAACTGCAAGTGTCTGTTATATCTGGTAGGAGTAGGGAGCAGAGTGGGTGGTGGCTAGAGACACACTAAACATCGGTCCTGGAATGACAGCGTAGGTCCTTGGTCTCTAATCTGAAGGAGGTGGTAGATGAGGAAGATTTGAAGAAGAGGGCAGTGACAGGACCCTATTTAAGGGACTTTCTTTGGCTTCTGAGTGAAGGACAGACTGTGGAAGTGAGGGTAATGGCAGGGAGCTCTGAGAGGACATTCTTGCAGTAGTCTAGGTGGATGTTGCTGGTGGCTTATCAAGCCATGGTAGCCATGGCTTCAGGATGTGTTTTGAACTAGAGCTGCTCACATTTTATGATGTAGACAGTGGAGAGGTGGAATGGAAGGGAGTCAGGAGTGGCCGCATGGCTTTGTTTGGAAGCATAGGTGCCCCTTCAGCTAAGATTGGGGAAGTCAGCAGTATAAGGAATTTTCAGAGTGAGTATGAGGATTCAGTGTTTGTTCAGGTCACAGATGTCTCAGAGACTCCTGGGACGAGTTCAGATTGGAGACGTCCATACATGGTGGCTGTCGTATGGGCCACAGTGAAGCCATGGATTCAGTTTAGGTGGCAGCATCTCTGGGTTATGGCGGCAGTGCTGTCTGAAGATACAGAATTGGAATGGGGCATGAGAACTAGGTCTCTTACTGGGTACCTGTGTGGCGAGGGAGGAATCACTAGACAAATGAGGGAATGGAGTGTTAGTAGGGATGACAGTGTGTAAGACGGTGGGTATAGGAGAAAGAAAGGCTTTGGAAGGAGAGGACACGATAGGGTTCCTGAGGGCGATAATGGGTTCAGGTTGGAGAGTTGCTAAGCATCAGCTGGGGTGGGGTGAGGATGGGAATTGTGTTAGTCCTTTTTCATATTGCTATAAAGAACTACCTGAGACTGGGTAATTGATGAAGAAAAAAGGTTTAATTAACTCACAGTTCTTTTTTTTTTTTTCTTGAGACAGAGTCTCTCTCTGTCTCCCAGGCTGGAGTCCAGTGGCACGATCTTGGCTCACTGAAACCTCCGCCTCCTGGATTCAAGCGATTCTTCTGCCTCAGTGTCCTGAGAAGCTGGGACTACAGGCACACGCCACCATGCCCGGCTAATTTTTGTATTTTTGGTAGAGGCAGGGTTTGACCATGTTGTCCAGAATGGTCTTGATTTGACCCCATGATCCACCCACATTGGCCTCCCAAAGTGCTGAGATTATAGGCGTGAGTCACTTCGCCCTGCCCACAGTTCTTCCTGCTTAACAGGAAGCATAACTGGGAGGCCTCTGGTGCAAGGTGAAGGGGAAGCAAGGCACATCTTCCCATGGTGGAGCAGGAGAGAGGGAGAGAATGAAGGGGAAAGAGCCACACACTTTTAAACAGCCAGATCTCGTGAGAACTTACTGTCACGAGAAAGCAAGGGGAAAAAACGCCCTCGTGAACCAGTCACCTAACACCAGGTCCCTCCCCTGACGCATGGGGCTTACAGTTCAACCTGAGCTGTGGGTGGGGACATAGAGCCAAAGCATGTCAGGAGTGGAGGTGTGCAGAGCAGGGCAGCTGGGCTTGGAATGAGGTTTTGGTGACTGCTTATGGGACAGAGTATGCCATGAGGCAGGAGACAGCTCAGAGTATGGGAAGCCCTCACATGATTTGGGCAGCTGACAGTAAAGTGAGAAACAGGGCCACGTGGGGAAACCTTCAAAGCAGGGCTTTGGACTGCCCCTGGTGCCAGGGGACTTTGGTGTTCTGGGGCGGGACTGGGAGTGAATTGGATGCTGAGTATTTGCTGTGCACCATCTGTTTTCCATGTGCAGAGTGGCCTGTTAGGAAGTGAAAGAAATGCCTATGGTGTGGACTGGGAGGTTTCTGTGGAATTTACAGGAGTGTAGGTGTGACAGATGTGATTGGAGTGCTATCCAAAGGGTGATGTGCAGGCAGGAGGAGTGTGAATGGATGGCCCCAGGCCCTGGCCTTGGTAGCTTAAGGGAGGGGGATGATTGTGAGTTTCGTTGTCTTGGGAGGCAAGATCTGAGTGACTCCATGGAAACCAGCTGGCAGGAGAGGATGGATATCCCCATGGGAGGCCCACATCCTAGAGGGTGCTTTTCTGCCTTGTCCTTCACCTGTTTTCTCTGTGTGCTGGACACAGTGGCCAAAGGAAATGTGGAGAGAAAAGTCATTCCTGCCACCTGGATGTGGTGTCTCTTCCACATTGGGAGGGTGTGGAGACTGAGCAAGGAAAGGAGGTGTAGGGGAGAGCGATGAGATCCTGGAGAGAGAGAAATACAGCAGTGACTATACGCATTAGGGTTTTTTTTTTCTTTTTTTGACCGAGTCTTGCTCTGTCGCCCAGGCTGGTGTGCAGTGGCACAATCTTGGCTCACTGCAACCTGTACCTCCTGTGTTCAAGCCGTTCTGCCTCAGCCTCTCGGGTAGCTGGGACTACAGGCATGCACTGCCATGCCCGGCTACTATATATATATAATTTTTTAAATTTTTTGTTATTTTAGTTTTTCATGGATCATAGGAAACAATATTTTTTTTTTGAGAGATGGAGTCTTTTTTTATTTTTATTTTTATTTCTTTTGATAGGCCTACATGTACCAAGAGAGATGGAGTCTTGCTCTGTCACCAGGCTGGAGTGCAGTGGCGAAATCTCAGCTCACGGCAACCTCCACCTCCAAAGTTCAAGTGATGTTTCTGCCTCAGCCTCCCGAGTATCTGGGACTGCAGGCGCCACCACATCCAGCTAATTTTTGTATTTTTAGTAGAGACGGGGTTTCACCATGTTGGCCAGGATGATCTCAATCTCTTGACCTCGTGATCCACCCACCTCAGCCTCCCAAAGTGCTGGGATTACAGGCGTGAGCCACTGTACCCAGCCTAATTTTTGTATTTTTTTATTTTGAGACAGAGTCTTGCTCTTTTGCCAGGCTGGAGTGCAGTGGCGCGATCTTGGCTCATTGCAACCTCTGACTCCCTGGTTCAAACTATTCTCCTGCCTCAGCCTCCTGAGTAGCTAGGATTACAGGCATGCGCCACCATGCCAAGCTAATTTTTTTATTTTTAGTAGAGATGGGGTTTCACCAAGTTGGCCAGGATGGCCTCCCAAACTGTTGGGATTATAGGTGACAGGCGTGAGCCACTGCGCTGGGCCTTTTTTTTTTTTTTTTTTTTTTTTTTTGAGATGGAGTTTTGCTCTTGTTGCCCAGGCTGGAGTATAATGGTGTGATCTCGGCTCATGGCAACCTCTGCTTCCTGGGTTCAAGTGATTCTCCTGCCTCAGCCTCCCGAGTAGCTGGGATTACAGGCATGCACCACCACGCCTGGCTAATTTTGTATTTTTAGTAGCAACAGGGTTTCTCCATGTTGGTGAGACTGGTCTCGAACTCTTGACCTGAGGTGGTCTGCCCCCCTTAACCTCCCAAAGTGCTGAGATTACAGGCATGAGCCACCACGCCCAGCCTAATTTTTGTATTTTTAGAAATCCAGAGATGGATTTCACTGTGTTGGCCAGGCTGGTCTCGAACTACTGACCTCAGGTGATTCGCCTGCCATGGCCTCCCAAAGTGCTGGGATTATAGGCGTGAGCCATCAAGCCTGGCCCCCATGGGGTTTTCATTTGTGGATGTGAGTGAGTGATCCCAGGGACAAGGCAATCACACTGAAAGAAGATATTTTCCTTTTTTTTTTTTCTTTCCAGAACCCCTTAGAGAACTTGGAATTAATGAAAGAAGATATTTATTCCTTACATTTCCCTAAGGAGGGTGCACACCACATAACACAGGGCCGCATAGTGAAGCACCAGATTTGGTCAGGAAAAAAATTGGATGAGGGGAAAGTTTAGTTTAGCCCACAGATGCTATTGGGGTTTCTGTGGGAAACAAGGCAGGGCTGGGTGACAGTATAGTTTGGGTAGTTTAAGTAATTCCAGGACACCTGGGCTACTGGGACTGTCCCTACTTGTGCAGTACCTGTCCCTGAGTTGATTTAGATCACGGGAAATACTGGCTTGGTTTGAGGAATTTAGAGATGGAGGTGGTTCAGAATATGTGCCCAGTATGGTAGGGAAGATGGAAACACATTTTGCTGTTATTTTGGCCCTGTGTTTAATGCATGGTAAATATAAGTAGGAAATAACTATAGAACTTAAGTGAATACAGCTTGAAAAGAAGCTGCTCACGTATTCATCTTTCCCAATTTGGCAGGGCCGTGTGGTCTTTGAGGATGTGGCCATATATTTCTCCCAGGAGGAGTGGGGGCACCTTGATGAGGCTCAGAGATTGCTGTACCGCGATGTGATGCTGGAGAATTTGGCCCTTTTGTCCTCACTAGGTAAGGCCCTCACACTTGCCCAGTGTCCTGGGTTGGGTTGGGTTATCCCTTTTTACCCAAAGGCAGCTCTGCGTTTCCCACAGTGAGACCATGGGTGCTGCTGCTTTTCCCGATTTCTTAGCGTATATTCTATGAGAGTCAGGACTGGGCTGTGTGCTCTGTGTTCCCGTTTTCCTAGCAGCCCCATCCCCTGTTGCTCTGAGGCTTGCAAGAAAGGGCTCAGGATCCAGAAATGTTGTCTCTGATGTAGAGACCCACTGGCTCTGTGTTGTAGTCAAACAGATGGGACCTCTGTGCTCTGTTGTTTCCTTGCTCGTGCTCGTATTTCTGGGTGCCTTCTTGTACTTGGAATTTCAGGCATTGACCTGATCTAATTTGGTGAACCACTGGCTTGATTGTGCAGGATGTAGAAATCTTCTGTGAAGTTCTGATGATTATAGAATGTGGAATATCATTGGGTCAGTCTCTGGGCATGTGCTGTCTTACCTCTTTCTGTCTTTCCCCTAGGACTGGTCTCTTCCAGGTCCCACAGATTGTCACCTTAAGCAATGGGGAGGGCCCTGGGCACCCAAAAGGGTGGATATTACTTCCTAAAGGGCTGTAGCAGCTCAGAGGAACATGATCTTGGTTCCTTGGAGTTGGAAAAAGGTATGATATCACAGATGGAGTCATAATCACACTGGGAACCTGTCCTGTTGACCCCTGTTGTTTAGTTCAAGACCAGTTGCCACAACTCACTCTTCTTTTCCTTCCCCCACTGTCATTTCTACTCTGACTTCTAACCCCTGGCTTCCACCTGTTTCCCATTCTGTTCGACTGTTCCCTTTGCAGGGCCCTCCAGTGCATGACCTGTACTTAAGGTGTTGTGAGGTCTGCATGTATTTGTCAGTAGTCCCTGAACACCAGCTCCTTGTCACAATCAGATCTCTCTGGGTTTAGACATAGATTTCTACACACTGCTCACTAGTCACCAGCAGCCATGGCCTGTGGAAAGCCATTTGCAGAGAAGTAACTTGCACACTCTCCTCCTCTCTGCACAATACCCCTCTCTTGTGTTCTTTTTCTCTCTTGTGTTCTTACCCATCATCAGGGCTCTCCCAATATGGGTATATGCCAGGCCCAACTCTGCACAGCAGGCCTCTTCTCATTGGCTTTAATGTTTGTATTATTTCGTTCTCACTCTGCTATTAGGAAATACCCAAAACTGGGTAATTTCTAAAGCAAAAAAGTTTAATTGACTCACAATTCCACATTGCTGGGGAGGCCTCAGGAAAGTTACGATCATGGCAGAAGGCAAAGGAGAAGCAGGCAAGATGCCCTTCCTCACAGGGCGGCAAGACAAATGAGTCCAAGCAGGGAAAATGCCAGACACGTAAAACCAACAAATTTCATGAGAATTTACTCAGTATCATGAGAGCAGTATCAGGGGAACTGTTCCCATGATTCAATAATGTCCACCTGGTCCCACTCTTGACATGTGGGGATTATGGGGATTATAATTCAAGATGGAATTTGGGGGGGGACACAAAGCCTAACCATATTATTCCACCCTGGCCCCTCCCAAATTAAATTTTATGTCCCTTTCACATTTCAAAACCAATCATGCTTTCCCAACAGTCTCCCCATGTCTTAATTCATTGCAGCATTAACCCAAAAGTCCAGGTCCAAAGTCTGATCTGAGACAAGGCAAGTCCCTTACGCCTATGAGCCTGTAAAATCAAAAGCAGGTTAGTTACTTCCAAGATATAATGGGGATACAGGCATTGGATAAATATACCCATTACTAATGGAATAAATTGACCAAAACAAAGCCTACAGGCCCCATGCAAGTCCAAAACCCAGTGAGGCAATCATTAAATCTTAATGCTCTGAAATGATATCCTTTGACTCCATGTCTCACATCTGGGCACACTGATGCAATAGGTGGGTTCCTATAGTTTTGGGCAGCTCTGCCCCTGTGGCTTTGCTTTGAGAGGGGGTACAGACCCCCTCTCAGCTGCTTTCATGGGCTGGCATTGAGTATCTCCAGTTTTTTCAGGCACACACTGTAAGCTCTTGGTGGATCTACTATTCTGGGGGCTCCTGCAGTGTCCTAGCAGAGACTCTCCATGAGTTCCACTCCTGAAGCAAATCTCTTCTTGGACATCAGGCATTTCCATACAGCCTCTGAAATATAGGTAGAGGTTCCTTCCCAAGCTTTAAGTCTTGACTTCTGTGCCCCCACAGGCCCAACACCATGTGTAAGCCACCAAGACTTGAGGGTTACACCCTCTGAAGTAATGGCTGAAGCTGTACCTTTCCCCTTTTAGCCATGGCTGGAGCTGAAGCAGCTGGGACACAGGGTACCATGTCCAGAGGCTGCATAGAGCAGGGGGACCCAGTTGGGATGCAGGGCTTCATGTCCTGAGGCTGTACTGAGCTGGGGTGCCCTGGGCTGAGCCCAAAAAAACATTTTTCCCTCCTAAGCCTCTGAGCCTGTGATGGGAGGGGCTGCCAGGAAGGTTTCTGACAGGCCCTGGAGACATTTTCCCCATCATGTTGGTGATTAACATTTGGCTGCTCGTTACTTATGCAGATTTCTGCAGCAATCTTGAATTTCTCCTTAGAAAACGGGTTCTTCTTTTCTATTGCATAGTCAGGCTGCAAATTTTCTAGACTTTTATGTTCTTCTTCCTCTTGAACACTTTGCCACTTAGACATTTCTTCTGCTAGATACCCTAAATCATCTTTCTCAAGTTCAAAGTTCCACAGATATCCAGGACAGGGGCAACATGCTGCCAGTCTGTTTGCTAAAGCATAGCAAGAGTCACCTTTACTCCAGTTCCCAACAAGTTCCTCATCTTCCTCTGAGACCACCACAGCCTGGACTTCACTGCCCATATCACTAAGTCAGCATTTTGATCAAAGCCATCCATCAAGTCTCTAGGAAGTTCCAAACTTCCCCACATTTCCTCTCTTCTTCTGAGCCCTCCAAACTGTTCCAACCTCTGCCTATTACCCAGTTCCAAAGTCATTTCCACATTTTGGGGTATCCTTAGAGCAGTATCCCACTACCTCAGTACCAGTTTACTGTATTTGTCCATTCTTACACTGCTGTTAAGAAATACCATGGCTGGGCACGAATCACCTGAGGTCAGGAGTTCAAGACCAGCGTGCCCAACATGATGCAACCCCGTCTCTCCTAAAAATACAAAAATTAGCTTGGTGTGGTGGCAGGCGTCTGTAATCCTAGCTACTTGGGAGGCTGAGGCAGGAGAATCACTCAAATCCAGGAAACGGAGGTTGTTGCAGTGAGCTGAGATTGTACCACTGCATCCCAGCCTGGGTGACAGAGCAAAACTCTGTCTCAAAAAAAGAAACACCTGAGACTTGGCCGGGCTTGGTGGCTCACGCATATAATCCTAGCACTTTGGGAGGCTGAGGCGGGCAGATCACTTGAGGTCAGGAGTTTGAGGCCAGCCTGGCCAACAATGGTGAAACCCTGTCTCTACCAAAAATAACAACAACAATAAATTAGCCGGGCATAGTGGCTCATACCTGTAATCCCTGCTACTCGGGAGGCTGAGGCAGGAGAACTGCTTGAACAAAGGAAGCGGAGGTTGCATTGAGCCGAGATCACGCCACTGCACTCCAGCCTAGGGGACAGAATGAGACTTCATCCCAAAAAAAAGAAATACCCAAGATTGGGTAATTTATAAAGGAAACAGGTTTAATTGACACACAGTTCTGCATGGCTGGGGAGGCCTCAGAAAATTTACAGTCATGGCGGAAGGCAAAAGAGAAGCAGGCACCTTCACAGGTCAGCAAGATGGAGTGAGTGCAAGCAGGGGAAATGCAAGATGCTTATAAAACCATCAGATCCAGAACTGACTGTCATGAGAGTAGCACGGGGGAACAGCCCTGTGATTACCTTCACCTGGTCCTACGCTTGACACACGGGGATTATGGGGCTTACGATTCAGGATGAGCTCTAGGTGGGAACACAAAGCCTAAGCGTATTGTTCCCGGACGAAACCGAAGGTAGGGTTGCTTCTTCTCGCAGCCCAGTAATGAGATGCAGATGAACTGGGAAGAAAGAAAGTTTTTATTTCTCTAACCCATTACAAGGAGAAGGCCTGGAAATCATTGCCAGACCAACTCAAAATCACAAACTTTTCCAGAGCTTATATACCTTCTAAGCTATTTGTCTACATTTAAGTGTGCATTCAGCTAAAGACGTGATTAACTTCTCTGTAACTAAGATCTGAGTCCTGAAGACCTTCCTCTCGTGCCTCCATAAACTTACTTAATCTAAATGGGTCCAGGTGCTGGGATTATTACCCTTATCTTGTCTCCTTCTAAATCACAGAGGTTTGGGGAGTTTCTTTAGAACCCCAATAAACTTGTTCGTGAAGGCTATGGGAGTTTTTTCAAACCCCCAAAAAAACTTATTTAATCCTAAACGGGTCCTGTAAGAATTCCTTGGTTATCTTGTCATGCTTTAAGGGCCGGGAAAGTCCTGTGCAAAACTCTTTGTGGGCTTTTGTTACACTCCAGCCTGTGTGTAGGGCTGTTGGCCCCCCTGGGTTATGGGGTGTCCCTTATGCTGTGCTGAGGTGCTAGATCTGAGAAGTAAAGAGACAGGACACTGAAGAACTGGAGAAGAGCAGCTGGACTCTGGGGGCCATGCCACCTATAAGCGGAGACAGGCGAGGCCCTGAACGTCCAGAAGCAAGCGTCTGTATTTATTAGGTACAAGCAGGAGGAAGGGTCATAAATGAGGTCATCATCTATAGTCTTAGTGATAGGGCATACATAATCATGTGAGTCACAAGCGAGGGGGCCACCCCATTATGTCACCTGGGCAGAGAGGTGGGCCATGTGCATTAGGGGGCCGTGACGTGCGCAGTAGTAGAGGGTCATGTACAGAAACGGGGTCCACCCCCATTAGGTCACCGAGGCAAGGAGGTGGGCTGTGTGCAACAGGTGTCATGCGCAGCATTTCTTATCTGGGGACTGGAGACTTCAAAGGATTTCTCATGGAAAGATACCGTAAGCCAATGCAGTGGGAGCTGACAGACTTGTGCTCTTCTCTAAGATATTTGTGGGAGGATGATTTGAGCTAGTACAGAAGCGAGAAAAGACTGACAGGGTGTACAGACGCTGTGACCCAGTCACACTAGAGGGGTTCTTCTCCCTCGGTTATTTGCAGGATCTCAGGCCTGAGGCCTACTTTCCACAGGAAGTGGATGCAAGGTACTACAACTCCTTTTTCAGGAGCAGAGGCTCTTGCTCCAAGCCTGCCATACAGCGTGTGCCCTTTCAGGCAGGGACACTACTGCCTGGATCTTTGGTTCTTGTCCTGGTCTGGCTGTTTTCCCATGTGCTGCTTCTGCTTTGTGACTGCTCTAGGCGTTCCTCATACTACAAACTACTATATGGTTATATAGAAGGATTATATAAATCAGCACTAAATGTGTCGGTACTGCTCCAACTACAATACCTATAAGATTAAATAAAAAAATTAAAAATAAAAAAATACCTATATGATTATATAGAAAGATTATATGGAACTAAGTATGCTAGATATAGGTACTAAGTATGATTATAAAAGCTAGATATATGTAAGCAGTAAGTTATAGTTCAGGCAGTAATTCTATAAACTAATATATGATTATATATAAAGGATTATATAAAGGAAATAGCTAAGTAATAACACTATAAACAAGATAGTCTTCAGGCACTAATTGTGCCTGGGGTTTGCACAGCTCTCCTTCCTCAGTGTCCATGTTGGGGGTTACCCACACCTGTGCATGAGGGCATTGGCTCTATCAGCTTTTAATCAACTTAACCACTCAGTCCGTGCTGAAACCATTGTTGTCGAGGCCTGCCTGCTCAGCTGTTAGTGAGACCTGACCTGCCACAATACCAAGGTTCATGCCTGTCACCGGTTCCATGATCCTTTTCATGGGGTGTCTGACAGACATTTGTGATGGAGTTGCCTTCACTCATCACGGTCAACATGCACTTCACCAGCATTTTATTCTTACAGGTTGTTGCCATGGAGCAGAGGATGAGGAGGCACCTTTAGAGCAAGGTGTTTCTGTAGGAGTGTCACGGGTCATGGCTCCAAAGCCCTGTCTGTCTACCCAGAAGACCCAGCCCTGTGAGACGTGTAGCTCACTTCTGAAGGATATTCTGCGTCTGGCTGAGCATGATGGAACACACCCTGAGCAGGGGCTGTACACGTGTCCAGCACATCTTCACCAGCACCAAAAGGGGCAGACTAGAGAGAAACTTTGCAGAGGGGGTGGAGGAAGACCGTCATTTGTGAAGAACCACAGAGTTTACATGGCAGGGAAGACCTTCTTGTGCAGTGAGTGTGGGAAAGCCTTTAGCCACAAAAGTAAACTTGCTGACCATGAGAAAATCCACAGTGGAGAAAGACCTTATAAGTGCAGCATATGTGGAATACTGTTTATGGAAAGGTCCACACTCAAAAGACATCAGAGGACTCACACTGGAGAAAGGCCTTATGAGTGCAGTGAATGTGGGAAGGCCTTTCTTTGTAAGTCTCACCTTGTTCGTCACCAGACAATCCACTCTGGAGAAAGGCCTTATGAGTGCAGCGAATGTGGGAAACTGTTTATGTGGAGTTCCACACTCATTACACATCAGAGGGTTCACACTGGAAAGAGGCCTTATGGTTGTAGTGAATGTGGGAAGTTCTTTAAGTGCAACTCAAACCTCTTTAGGCATTACAGAATTCATACAGGAAAAAGGTCTTATGGTTGCAGTGAATGTGGGAAATTCTTTATGGAAAGGTCTACACTCAGTAGACATCAGAGAGTTCACACTGGAGAAAGGCCTTATGAGTGCAATGAATGTGGGAAATTCTTTAGCTTGAAATCTGTACTCATTCAACACCAAAGAGTTCACACTGGAGAACGGCCTTATGAATGCAGTGAATGTGGGAAGGCTTTCCTTACAAAATCCCACCTCATTTGTCACCAGACAATTCACACTGCAGCAAAGCAGTGCAGTGAATGTGGGAAATTCTTTAGGTATAACTCCACACTTCTCAGACATCAGAAAGTCCACACTGGATAAAGCCCTTATGAATGCAGTGGATGTGGGAAAGCCTTCAGTCACCAACATACTGTGGCTGGACAGCAGGCAGTACACACTGGAGAAAGACTGAGTGCCGTGAATGTGGGTAATTATATAGATACATAGCTCTCCAATCACTATGTATCAGAGAATTCGCACTGCAGAAATACGTGTTCAGCAAACTTGGGACGTTATTTTGATTTGACTCTCGTCTCAGACATTGGAGAGTTTATACTGAAGAAGAGTCTTTTCAGTAAAGTGGAAAGTGGTAAAGATTCAACATGCAAAATTGTACTTATTGGGCTTCAGAATATCCACACTAGTGAAAGTCTTCTAAGTATGGCAAATGTGTGACATCCTTTTGCTACTACTTAGACACCACGTGGTTCACACTGGAGAAAGGCCTTATATATGCCTTGAATGTAGCAAAGATGAACAACGTCACCCAGAAATCTCTGATTTAGCACTGAGAACTAGTATTATATGTTTTTTAAAAAATAATGGTAAAGTACATGCCACATAAAATTTGCAATCTTAACTATTGTAATGTCCTATTTAATACTTGAAGTACATCCATATTGTTGTGCAGAGAATATCCTGGACTCTTCGTCTTACAAAATGAAACTCTAGAACCATTAAATAACAACTCATTTCCACATTCCTTCAGTCCCTGGCGACCACCATTCTTTTCTTAAGTCCATATGAATCTGACTATTCTTGGTACTTCATAGAAGAACCTTAGAGTGCTTTTCTTTTTATTATTTTTTTCACTTAGGATAATATCGTCAAGGTTCATCTGTTTTAGCATGTATCACAAATTTTAAGGCTGAGCAGTATTTCATTGCTTGCATCTACCACATTTCCTTTATTTCTGACATCTATTCATGGACCACTTGGGTTGCTTCTGCCTTTTGCTACTGTGAATATTGCTACTTCAAACATAAGGGCACAAATATTTTTTCAGGATCCTGCTTTCAATTCTTATTGGATATACCCAAAAAAGTGGAACTGCTGGATCGTATGGTAATTCTAACTTTAATTCTTTGATGAACTGAGACACTTTTCCGTAAAATTTGCACCATTTACATTCCTAACATTCCACAAAAATTGTGATTTGTCCTCATTCTAATCCATAGAAAGTAACATTTCTAACAAGTTTCTAGGTGATTTTGTTGTTGCTGATGTTTTGAGAACTGTCCTATCCCATTTTTATAACAATGCAGATATTCTGTAAATACCCCTTGTTTCTGTATTCTATCCTATAAGCCTTTTCATTTTAATTTTTCCCAGCGTTTACAACCAGGAAATGGCCTGCCATCTTTGATATAAAACCGATAGAAATCTTTGCAAAATACCAGTTGCACTGTGTACTTTGATCGTTGCATTGATCCGACTGCAACACCACTACACTGGTCCTTGGGTCATTTTCTCCCCCAGTCTGTGTAGATATTCAGTGGTGTATGATCTTGTATGAGAATACATCATGGTAAGAATACATTTTAAAGGACTTAAGGTCACAAAATACAGCAGTTTACCTGTGGACCTGCCCTCCACCCAGGCTGTCTGATCCCAACAACTGTGCTCTTACTGCTGCTTTCCAGGTGTGTACCTGTCATGGGGTGTGCTTGCCATTGACCATTCCTCTTAAGGGATTCTAGGCAACAAATAGAAAGCTTAGGTGCCAAAGCCACAGAACCTGTCAGGGGTTGTGTCATTTTGAAAATTATGCAAAATTCTAAGTAATCTTTTATGGCAGCAGTTCTCAGCCTTTTTTGGCACCAGGGACTGGTTTTATGGGAGACAGTCTTTTCATGGATGGCGGTGCAGGGGGCTGGATGGTTTTGGAATGAAACTCTTCTACCCCAGATCATCAGGCACTAGTTAGATTCACTAAGGAGTGCACCTAGGTCCCTCCCATGCATAGTTCACAATAGGGTTTGCACTCCTGTGATACTTAGTGCTTCCGCTGCTCAGGAGGTGGAGATCAGGTGGGAATGTTCACTCCGGCTGTGTGGCGCTGTGTGGCCTAGTTCCTAACAGGCCATGGACTGGTACAGTCTGTGGCCTCGGGACTGGGGACCCCCGTTTTATGGGATTTGGGGAATTTGATTTGGGTTTTCCCTTTGACTGTTGTCAAAGTTATTGCATCTAATTTTTCTAGAGTAAGCCAGGTTTTGTGTCATGTAATACAGCCACATAGGCCGGGCATGGTGGCTCATGCCTGTAATCCCAGCACTTTGGGAGGCCAAGATGGGTGGATCACGAGGTCAAGAGATCAGGACCATCTTGGCCAACATGGTGCAACCCTGTCTCTACTAAAAATACAAAAATTAGCTGGGCGTGGTGGCGCACACCTGTAGTCCCAGCTACTTGAAGAAAGGCCTTATGAGTGCAATGAATGTGGGAAATTCTCTAGCTGAGGCAGGAGAATCACTTGAACCCAGAAGGCAGAGCTTGCAGTGAGCCAAGATCACACCACTGCACTCCAGCCTAGGCAACAGAGTGAGACTCCATCTCAAAAAAAAAAAAAAAAAAATGCAAGCTAATATGCCAAAAGCAAAACATTCAATCATTTGCTATATATATAAGATCTTAAAAAAATTAGAGAGTGCTGGGTCCAAACATAATGCTAGATCAAGCTTAGATTTTAGTCCATCTAAGCGAAAGCCGCCAGCCAGCCTAAAAGTCACCTCCCACCAAGGGCAGAATCATTTAGAGACAACAGAAAATGTGTCTGAGACCTGTGGCCACCAAGAAGGTAGTCAATGTGGGAAAGAGAAAAACCAAGTAACTATTCAAACCAGAGATTATAATGTGAAGAAATTGTTTCACTTTATGGATTGAAATAGTCAGTTTCCTGAGGAACCATTACTAAAATGGATTGTGAGAGTAACTAACTAGGGGATAGCGTCTTTGGTTTTAAATACTGCTGGATGGAAGAGCATGTTCAGGTTGATGCAGAACCTGAAACCACCTTTGCAGAATTATAAATGATAGAAATCTAACATGACTGTCTTGGTTCTAACCTCACAGGCTAAATTTTTATTTGTTTATTTTTTCTTATTTTAGCACAGATTCACATAAGGAGCACACTTCGATCCCTTGCATGCACTGTTCACAGTAGCACCCTTGCTGTTTATGTATCCAGTGTACCCGCTCCCTGGGATTTGGATCCATCTCTAAATTTCAATGGTGACTTTTAGTAAATGAGCACAGCCAGCTGCAGCTCCATACCATGTGTGCCTACTTGACCACCAAGGAATCAAAGGTTTCTCATCCTCCACCCATTTTTAAATTGAAGATTATTCAAAAGTTAAACAACTCTATTATCTCTTATTAATATATGAAAATTGTGTTCAAAATAGAAAATGAAATTCTACCTTTTTTTGAGACACAGTTTTGGTCTGTTGCCAGGCTGGAGTGCAGTGGCGTGATCTCGGCTCACTACAACCTCTGCCTCCTGGGTTTAAGTGATTCCCCTGCCTCAGCCTCCTGAGTAGCTGGGACTACAGGTGCACGCCACCACACCTGGCTAATTTTTTGCATTTTAGTAGAGATGGGAGTTTCAATATGTTGGCCAGGATAGTCTTGATCTCCTGACCACATGATCTACCCACTTCAGCCTCCCAAAGTGCTGGGATTATAGGCATGAGCCACTGCACCTGGCCAAAATTCTCCTTTTATATTTGTGTACTATCAATACTAAAGCTAATTGTACTAAAGTCTTAAAAACAAATCCATCCAATTTTAATCAGGTTTTGACCACACAAGGTAAAATTTTTTTCAAAAACCTTTTATATCCTCTTACAATTTTTTTTCTATTTTTCTCTTTCCTTAATTTTTAGATCTATTTACCTTTTTTTTTTTTTTTTTGAGACAGAGTCTCACTCTGTCATTCAGACTGGAGTGCAGTGATGTGATCTCAGCTCACTGCAACCTCCACCTCCCAGGTTCAGTGTGATTCAGCCTCCTGTGTAGCTGGGATTACAGGCACACACCACCACACCCAGCTAATTTTTGTATTTTTAGTAGACATGGGGTTTCTCCATGTTGGCCAGGCTGGTCTCGAACTCCTGGCCTCAAGTAATCCACCCGCCTCAGCCTCCCAAAGTGCTGAAATTACATGCTTGAGCCACTACGCCCAGTCCTAGATCTATTTACTTTTATCTACATTATTTTCCTTTCATTTTGAAACAGCCTTTACATAACCTCTAAACTAGACAGAATTACTTTTTCTTTAGCAAAAGTAAAAGTAATTAGCAAAAACCACATCTTCATTTTTTTAAATAAGCTTCTTCACCAAAAACACATAGTAAACATCACGACACTGGGCTGCACAATACTTCGATAGAGCACATCGATGTAAAGACATGAGTAGAGACAGAATGCCTTTTTGGTATGGTGTGTCTCTTTGGACAGGTAGTCATTGGATTAGCTGTGCTTAATAGTCTTTTTTTTTTTTTTTTATTAAAAGATGGGGTTTCACCATGATGGCCAGGCTGGTCTTGAACTCCTAACCTCAGGTGATGCACCCACCTCAGCCACCCAAAGTGCTAGGATTACCGGCGTGAGCCACTGCACCCGGCTAATAGAGTCTTAAATAATAAGTTGCTAACATTTCTGTAAATATCGTACACTATAATCCAAGAAAATATCCGTATGTCACCTTTAAGAGCAAGCCAAGCCCCGTCCTGTCTTTGGAGTTGGGGACTCCGTTTCCCAGCTCGCCTTACAAGCCACTGGGTCTTTACCTGCCATTTAAGGACTGACCAAAGCTCTAACCAAGTCAGGAAGCAGTGTCAAAACTTCATAACCCAGAAAACACTGCATCTCTGGGCGGCGCGACTTACCCAATGAAGGGTTGGAAGGGTACG
The DNA here is from genome assembly GCA_004027835.1 of Alouatta palliata. Classification (NCBI taxonomy): domain Eukaryota; kingdom Metazoa; phylum Chordata; class Mammalia; order Primates; family Atelidae; genus Alouatta; species Alouatta palliata. Next base: position 48,117 of record PVKV010014952.1, read on the forward strand.
TTTGCGTGCGTGCGTGCGTGCGTGCGCATCGTCGGAGGGCGGGACTTCCGCCGTCCTCCTGGAGGTGGTCGTTTTGGTTCTGTCTGGAGTTTTTACTAGCTCCGGCCTGTGGCGCTCTCTGACGTCACCGAAGTGACGGAGCGGAAAAGCGCGAGAAACGGCTTGGTTCCCACCCCGCAGAGGGGGGAGTGAGGTTCAGCTGACAAGGACTGGGGACAGCGGCGTCCTTGTCTTGCCTTTGTCGCCCCCGCCCCGCTCTTCCCTGGCTGCGCTGGCGGAGGCCTTGCCGATGAACCTGACTGAGGTGGGTGTCCTGTGGCAGCCCCCACTGCCCAACTCTTCTCCCAGTGCTGAAGCCCCCAGAGCGGGCCCTGCCGGTCAGGCCCGTTGTCCCGAAGAGGGGGGCGTTCCTCTTCGGGCCCCCGTATCAGCCTGTGTGATGCGATCTCAGAGCTCCCATCGGGGACCTCAGGTTCAGGGAATGGAGGCGCTGCCGAATGGGCTGTGTCGGGGCGCCCGGAGCGTGTGTTGTTTCTGCGGGAAAGAGAGTTTTACGAAATGTCACTTGGAATGGCAACCTGAGCAGCCGGTAACCATGGAAGGTTGTCAAGGGAGGGACAGTGGAGGGGCACATCCAGAGAAGTTTCAAGTTAGGAAAAACAGGTTGAGAATGGACCCAGGGAGACCGGCGAAAAGGCCCCGAGGCCACTGCAGCAGACCCGGGGGAATTATGGTTGGGGCTGGACCGGTGACAGTAGAGGGAGATGTGATGGGATTCTTCATAGGCCTGAAAGGTAGGGCCGGTAGGTTTTCCTGGTGCTTCAGTTATGTCTGAACAAAGGCAGTGAAGAACCATTTCAAGTGTTGGATTTGTTTTTTGTTTTCTGTTTGAACGTTTGAAAGAATGGAAGTGGGGAAGTCAGCACACAAAGCGGATTTCCGGGAGAAGATCACAGGTTGGATTTTGGACGTGGCGATTCTCAAATGTCTCAAGATGGGTATGTCACTCAGGCAGGAAGTCATAAAGGTGTGAAGTCTGAGGAAGAGGATTGGGTTGGAGATATCAAAGGGATGGAGGGCGTGGGCTGGGCCAGAGCATGGTCTGAGGATCAGATTGAGTAGGGAGGTCTCTGTTTTTTTTCTGTTTTTGTTCTTTGTTGTTGTGTTGTTGTTTGTTTTTGTGTAAATTTAAAGAGTCAGGTGCAGTTTTGTTATCTGGATATATTGTGTAGTGGTGAAGTCTGGGTTTTTAATGTATCCATCGCCTGAATAATGTACATTGTACCCATTAAATAATTTCTCATCACTCACCTTCGTCTCAGCCTTCCACTTGTTTGGAGTCTCCAATGACTGTCGTTCCACACTCTGTGTCCATGTATACACATTATTTAGCTCCTACTTATAAGTGAGAACATTTAGTGTTTGACTTTCTGTTTTTGAGTTCTTTCTTTTAATAAAGGCCTCCAGTTCCATTTACATTGCTGCAAAAGACATAGTTTCGTTTTTTGTTTTTTTTGTGTGTGTATGTGGCCCAGTGATATTACCTTGTGTATATATAGACCACATTTTCTTTATGCAGTCATACATTAATGGACACTTAGGTTGATTCCCTATCTTTGCTATTGCGAATAGTGCTCTGATAAACAGACATGTATGTTTTTTATGAAATGATTTCCTTTGGGTAGATGCCCAGTAGTGCTATCGCCGGATTTAATGTTGGTTCCATTTTCAGTTATTTGAAAAATCTTCATACTGTTTTCCATTGAGGTTGTACTTACTTACATTCTCACCAAGTGTGTAAGTTTTTTCTTTTCCCCATATCCTGGGCAACATCGGTTATTTTTTGACATTTTAATGATAGCCATTCTGACTGGTATAAGGAGATACTGTGGTTTTAATTTGAATTTGTCTGATGATTAATGATGTTGAGCGTTATTATTATTATTATTTTATTATTTTTTGAGATGGAGTTTCGCTCTTGTTACCCAGGCTGGACTGCATTGGCACGATCTGGGCGCACTGCAACCTCCGCCTCCTGTGTTCAAGCGATTCTCCTGCCTCAGCCTCCCGAATAGCTGGGACTACAGGCACGGGCCACCACGCCTAGCTAATTTTTGTATTTTTAGTAGAGACAGGGTTTTACCATGTTGACCAGGATGGTCTCGATCCCTTGACCTCGTGATCCACCCGCCTCGGCCTCCCAAAGTGCTGGGATTATAGGTGTGAGCCACCACGCCCAGCCCTGTTGAGCATTTTTTATACGCCTGTTTGCCATTTATGTGTCTTCTTTTGAAAAATGTCTATTCATGTTCTGTGCTTACTGTTAATGAGATTTTGTTGTTGTTGTTTTGTTCTTGAGTTCTTGTAAATTTTGGATATTAGTACCCTATCAGATGCATAGTTCGCAAATATTTTGTCCTATTTTTCAGGTTGTGCATTCACTTGGTTGATTATTCTTTTTGCTATGCAGAAACTATTTAGTTTAATTAGGTCCTATCTGTCTACTTTTGTTTATGTTGTTTGTGCTTTTGAAGTCTGGTTATCCATGAATTTTTTGCCTCGACAAATGTCCAGAGGGGTTTCCCTGGGTTTTCTTTTAGTATTTTTTGTTTCGGGCCCTACATTTACATCTTTAATTCATCGTGAGTTGATTTTTGTATATGGCAAGATAAATTGGTCTAAATTCATTCTACATCATATGGCAATCCAGTTTTCCCAGTACCTTTTATTAAAAAGAATGTCCTTTCTCTAGTGTATGTATTTGTTGTCTTTCTCAAAGATCAGTTGGCTGTAGGCATGTGACTTTATGTCTAGCATCTTTATTCTGTTCCACTGATCTGTGTGTCTGTTTCTTCAGTCAAATGCTCTACCACTGAGCTATACCCCCTGTGTGTCTATTTCTACACTCTTACCATGCTGTTTTGGTTACTACAGACTTGTAGTGTAATTTGAAGTCAGATGGACTTAATTTGAGGGAAATCGTGAGATTGTCATTTCCGATGGGCTATGTGGTGAGAGAGCAGAGGGCTGAGACTTGGGGGCCAGACCATTGCTGGCTCCACAGACATCATACTCTGAAAGGCACAGACCTACCATAACAAGAATTCTGGATTGTATCTGTAAAAAGGGAGGCCTGGACTGGGTAAGCAGATAGCCTGGGGTGGAGGCTGAGGTGTGAGGTGGTTTCGATTCTGCACCTGCAGACTTGGTTGATCCTCAGGACCACTCTCTGTTGAACAAGAGAAATGTTATTGAGGCCGGTGGAGCAGCTGGGTTCCAGACCAGAGCACTGCTTTTTCCCCTTCTCTACATCTCAGGGAAAGAGGGGATGATCTGCTGCTCCAGCCAAGGTCTTCTGACAAGCTCACTTCAGAATTATGTAGCAGGCAGGCCTGGTTGCAGAAGGAACCAGTACCTGACCTGCCTACTCCTCCCCTCTCTGTAACTCATTAACTTAATGATATATAAAACAGATATTGATGTAAACCCTAATTAGGCAATATCTTTCTAAGTGTGTGCAAACAGGTAGGGAGTTCATACTGAAGTCATTGAGTTAAATTTCTAAAAGTGGTTCATAATTGGTTTGATGTTAATTTACCTCTGTTTGCTTTCCATGGAAAAATTTAATATCACATTCTCTAAAATTTTAAGCTAAAAGCATACATGAAAATTTCAAAACCCCACTAGTTCATTTGCGTTGAAAACATATACAAAACCATTAATTCTTGGACCATTGTAGCTGCTACGTAGTATGTGCTACTGATGTTTGATACCAATGTGAGCCCTATAGGGAGCAGCTGTTCTTACAACCTATTTACAGATGGGAGCACTGAAACTCAGAGGGGTCACTTCTTTTCTATGGTCACAAGTATGTGCTACTGATGTTTGATACCAATGTGAGCCCTATAGGGGGCAGCTGTTCTTACAACCTATTTACAGATGGGAGCACTGAAACTCAGAGGGGTCACTTCTTTTCTATGGTCACAAGTATGTGCTACTGATGTTTGATACCAATGTGAGCCCTATAGGGGGCAGCTGTTCTTACAACCTATTTACAGATGGGAGCACTGAAACTCGGGGGGGTCACTTCTTTTCTATGGTCCCAGAGCTGCAGCACTGAGGCCTAAGGAACTTTATTCAGTGAATTGAGATTAGTTTGCTCCCAGGCAGCAGGACAGAGGAAGTAGTGGTCCATCTCAGCCTGTAGGATCCTTCCATGGCTGTCCATTTCTCATGGCCTTTCTCTTCCCTCAGGGTCCCCTGGCTGGCAGAAATGGACCCTGCACAGGTGAGTAGAGTGTTTCCTACCACCCACCCTGGTTATCTCATGTGTATATGTATGTGTATGTGTGTGTATATATATATATAATTTTTTTTGTTGAGACAAAGTTTTACTTTTGTTGCCCAGGCTGGAGTGCAATAGCACGATCTCGGCTCACTGCAACCTCCGCCTTCCGGGTTCAAGTGATTCTCCTGCCTCAGCCTTCCCAGGTAGCTGGGATTACAGGCATGCGCCACCATGCCCGGCTAATTTTGTATTTTTGGTAGAGACGAGATTTCTCCATGTTGGTCAGGCTTTTCTCAAACTCCCAATGTGAGGTGATCTGCTTACCTTGGCCCACCAAAGTGCTGGGATTACAGGCATGAGCCACCATGCCTGGCCTCCCACATGGTTTTGGCAGGTGTCAAAATCTCTTTTCCTGTCTTTTATGTCTGAAGAGTGGGTGGTTTCACCAGTTCCACTATTATAAGTTGGGTGCTGGGTCACATGGACTGGTCCTCATTTTTGAGAATTGATCGGATGAAATATATTAGGGCCTCTTGGGCACAGGATTTAGAATGTTTCAATGCTTGGAGGAGAGACTGAGCTGGCTTTTTTGGGAACTGCAAGTATCTGTTATATCTGGTAGGAATAGGGAGCAGAGTGGGTGGTGGCTAGAGACACACCAAACATCAGGCCTGGAATGACAGCCTAGGTCCTGGGTCTCTTAGGGAGATGGTAGTTGGGGAAGATTTGAAGAAGAGGGCAGTGACTGGACCCTAGTTTAAGGGACTTTCTTTGGCTTCTGAGTGGAGCAGACTGTGGAATAGAGGGTAATGGCAGGGAGATCTGAGAGGATGTTCTTGCAGCAGTCCAGGTGGATGTTGCTGATGGCTTGTCAAGAGTAGCAGTGGCTTCTGAATATGTTTTGAACTGGAGCTGCCCACATTTTATGATGTAGTGAGTGAGAGAGCTGGGGAGGTGGGATGAAAGGGGAATCAGGAGTAGCCCCATGGTTTTTATTTGGAAACATAGATGCTCCATTGGCTAAGATGGGGCAAGTCAAGGAATTTTCAGAGTAAGTATGAGGATTCAGTGTTTGTTCAGGTCACAGATGTCTCAGAGACTCCTGGTGGAGGAATTCAGGTTGGAGACATCCATACCATGGTGGCTGTTGTATGGGCCAGGATGAAGCCATGGATTCAGTTTAGGTAACAGCATCTCTAGGTTTTGGTGGCAGTACTGTTCCAAGATAGAGAATTGGGCTGGGCGCCGTGGCTCATGCCCGTAATCCCAGCACTTTGGGAGGCCGAGGTGGGTGGATCACCTGAGGTCAGGAGTTCAAGACCAGCCTGACCAACATGGTGGAATCCTGTCTCTACTAAAAATACAAAAAAAAATTAGCTAGGCATGGTGGTGCGTGCCTGCAATCCCAGCTACTCGGGAGGCTGAGGCAGGAGAATTGCTTGAATCTGGAAGGCAGAGGTTGCAGTGAGCCGATTATCATGCCATTGCACTCTAGCCTGGGCAACAAGAATGAAACTCTGAGTCAGAAAAAAAAAGAAAAAAGAAGATAGAGAATTGGAATGGGGCATGAGAACTGAGTCTCTTACTGGGTACCTGTGTGGTGGTGGAGGAGTCACTAGACAAATGAGGGAGTGGAGTGTTAGTGGGGATGAGTATGTGTAAGACGGTGGGGTATGGAAGTGACAAAGGCTTCTGAAGCAGAGTGGACATGATAGGGTTGCTGAGGGTGATAATGGGGTGAGGTTGAAGAGTTCCTAAGCATCAGTTGGGGTGAGATGAGGATGGGAGTTAATTAGTCCATTTCCATGTTGCTGTAAAGAACTACCTGAAGCTGGGCGTGGTGGCTCACGCCTGTAATCCCAGCACTTTGGGAGGCTGAGGCGGGTGGATCACGAGGTCAAGAGATCGAGACCATCCTGCTCAACATGGTAAAACCCCATCTCTACTAAAAATACAAAAATTAGCTGGGCGTGGTGGCACGTGCCTGTAATTCCAGCTACTCGGGAGGCTGAGGCAGGAGAATTGCTTGAACCCAGGAGGCGGAGTTTGCGGTGAGCCAAGATCGCGCCATTGCACTCCAGCCTGGGCAACAAGAGCAAAACTCCGTCTCAAAAAAAAAAAAAAAAAAAAGAACTACCTGAGACTGTGTAATTTATGAAGAAAAGAGATTTAATTGCCTCACAGTTCTTCAGGCTTAACAGGAAGCACAACTGGGAGACCTCAGGAAACTTATAATCGTGGTAGAAGGGGAAGGGGAAGTAAGGTACATCTTCCCATGGTAGAGCAGGAGAGGGAGAGAATGAAGGGGAAAGAGCCACACACTTTTAAACAACCAGATCTCGTGAGAACTTAACTGTCATGAGAAAGCAAGGGGAAAAAACGCCCTCGTGATCCAGTCACCTAACATCAGGTCCCTCCCCTGACGCATGGGGCTTACAGTTCAACCTGAGCTGTGGGTGGGGACATACAGCCAAAGCATGTCAGGAGTAGAGGTGTGGAGAGCAGGGCAGCTGGGCTTGGAATGAGGTTTTCCTGACTGCTTATGGGACAGAGTATGCCATGAGGCAGGAGACAGCTCAGAGTATGTGAAGCCCTCACATGGTTTGGGCATCTGACAGTAAAGTGAGAAACAGGGCCACATGGGGAAACCTTCAAAGCAGGGCTTTGGGCTGCCCCCGGTGCCAGGGGACTTTGGTGTTCTGGGGCGGGACTGGGAGTGAATTGGATGCTGAGTATTTGCCGTGCACCATCTTGTTTCCATGTGCAGAGTGGCCTGTTAGGAAGTGAAAGAAATGCCTATGGTGTGGACTGGGAGGTTTCTGTGGAATTTACAGGAGTGTAGGTGTGACAGATGTGATTGGAGTGCTATCCAAAGGGTGATGTGCAGGCAGGAGGAGTGTGAATGGATGGCCCCAGGCCCTGGTCCTGGTAGCTTAAGGGACGGGGATGATTGTGAGTTTCGTTGTCTTGGGAGGCAAGATCTGAGTGACTCTATGGAAACCAGCTGGCAGGAGAGGATGGATATCCCCATGGGAGGCCCACATCCTAGAGGGTGCTTTTCTGCCTTGTCCTTCACCTGTTTTCTCTGTGTGCTGGACACAGTGGCTAAAGGAAATGTGGAGAGAAAAGTCATTCCTGCCACCTGGATGTGGTGTCTCTTCCACATTGGGAGGGTGTGGAGACTGAGCAAGGAAAGGAGGTGTAGGGGAGAGCGATGAGATCCTGGAGAGAGAGAAATACAGCAGTGACTATACACATTAGGGTTCTTTTTTTTTTTTTTTTTTTTTTTT
>PVKV010014953.1:0-55532 GCA_004027835.1 Alouatta palliata
TTTTTTTTTTTGAGACGGAGTTTCGCTCTCGTTACCCAGGCTGGAGTGCAGTGGCACGATCTCGGCTCACTGCAACCTCCGCCTCCTGGGTTCAAGCAATTCTCCTGCCTCAGCCTCCCGAGTAGCTGGGATTACAGGCACGTGCCACCATGCCCAGCTAATTTTTGTATTTTTAATAGAGACGGGGTTTCACCATGTTGACCAGGATGGTCTCGATCTCTTGACCTCGTGATCCACCCGCCTCGGCTTCCCAAAGTGCTGGGATTACAGGCGTGAGCCACCGCGCCTGGCCGCGTGTGCTTCTTATAAGGACACCTGCCACTGGATTTAGGGCCCATCAGATAATCAAGAATCCTGAGATCCTTGACTTGATTACGTCTTTAAAGTTCTGTTTTCCAAATAAGGTCACATTTACGGGTTCTGGGACATGGGCATAACTTTTGCAGTGGGAGAAGCAACTGTTTAACCCACTACAGAACTGAAGAAATGCTTGTTGGTTGACTGGGTAGACTGACTAGTCTCCCTGTGTCTACTTTTGCCCCTCTCCAATTCATCTTCCACAATGCCATTAGTCTGATCTTTCTTTTCTTTTTTTCACCCTGTCGCCCAGGCTGGAATGCAGTGGCACAATCTCAGTTCACTGCAGCCTCAATGTCCCGGGTTCAAGTGATTCTCCTGCCTCAGCCTCCTGAGTAGCTGGGATTACAGGTGCGTGGCACTATGCCTGGAAAATTTATTTTTTGTATTTTTAGTAGAGACCACGTTTCATTATGTTGGCAAGGCTGGTCTCCAACTCCTGATCTCAGGTGATCCTCCTGCCTCGGCCTCCCAAAGAGCTGAGATTATAGGACTAACCTGATCTTTCTAATTAGAAAAAGATTTCTTTTTCTTTTTTGAAATTATAACTTCCTACTTCAAGTTCTTCTGTGTTTTTCCATCCTAGGAGGAAAACATTCATACTTCTTAGCTTAGCTACAAGATCTTCCATCTGTTGTTCCCTGCTTCCCTGTTCAAGTCTCTTTTCTCCCTCCCTCCCCACTTTTCACTTAGTGCTCCAACCACATGGGTGACCAGGGTCCGCTGTACGTTTGTATATGCAGTTTCTTCTTCCTCAAATAACTTCCTGTCCTTTGACCCTTTGGCAAACTCCTATTCATCCTTTGAATCTCAGCCAAAATGCCTTTTCTATACTGCTGTCCTTGTACACTGACCCCATACCCCTACTAGAATCCTAATATGTAGTTGCTCATTTGATGTTTGAATAAGTAAATGTACCCAAGTGGGATGGGGGCCGAGAAGGGTAGGACCTGGATTGGGCTGGGATCTGGAAGAAACGGAAAATGAGAAGAGTCGCACTCGGTATCTGGGACAAGTGCCAGGGACTGGTGGGATGCTGGGACTGGAAGCATTTGGCCTTTGGGTAATATGGCCTGAGATAGATGTGATGGGGGCCCTGCCTATGGGAGATAGTGAGGTGGCACAGGGGTATGTGGTCTGTTATTAGAGGGTTAGCAGATGCGAGGCCCAGGTGGGCTGCCATGCTATAGAATCTAGTCTTCTTGGGCCAGAGTTCCTGAGGTGGGATTAATTAACCCAACAGAGATCACCTTCATTATGAGACCTGGGCACAGCTGTGGCCATGTCTGAAGCAAGGATCCAGGAGCTCAGGCAAAACAAAATGGAACGCCCCAGTGACCAGAGACCTCTCTGGAGACCAGTGGGAGGGGGAAGATAAATGGAGGAAACAGATGGGACCTGCCCAGCTCTTGGGGATCAAAGAGCTCCCCTAAACACCACTCCTTATGTCCACTGAGTAATAGTCTTTAGTTACCTAGGCACAGAGGGTCCTAAAGGAGGGTGCTCTAGGTCACTGAAGGGCCCTGTTCATGGGGGCCTGACTCAGAGGTCCTGGTCTTTGGGGGTCAAGAGCTATAGGTCCTGGTCGTTGAATGACCTGATTGTGAAGAAAAGCCTAAGTGAGATGTCCTCACCACCATGGAGCTTGAATGAAGCGTTCTGGTCACTAGAGAGCCTTAGAAAGAGGCCCTGGTCACTGGGGGCATGACCTAGGGCCCTGGTCACTGAGGCTGTAGTCATTGGGGGTGGGACTGGGGGCTGCATGAGTGGCCCTGATTCCTGAGGAGACTGACCTAGAGGCCGAAGTCACTACAGGACTTGAGCAGGCAGCTCTGGTGACTGCAGTCTGAATGAGGGGCTTTGGCATTGGGGCTTAAGGGAAAGGCCACCTGTGTTATTCCTGAACTGCCAGTCAGCCCAGCATGCTCCTGTGCCCTCCCAACATGACCAGCATGGCTCTCAATAGCCAGCAGATGGCACTGTGGCCTCACATGATGAGAAGTGGGCAGCTAGCAGGCAGTCCTTGGGGTGAAGAAACTTGCTGGAGACAGGCTCAGGTGCTGCCTCCAGCAGCTTTGGGAGCTGCGAGAATTTGGGAGGGATATTTGGATGGCAACCTCTGCCTCCTGGGTTCAAGTGATTCTCCTGCCTTAGCTTCTGGAGTAACTGGGATTACAGGTGCCTGCCAACACACCCAGCTAATTTTTTAATTTTTGTTTTTTAGTAGAGATGGGGTTTCACCATGCTGGCCAGGCTGGTCTCAAATTCCTGGTGATCCACCTGCCTCAGCCTCCCAAAGTGTTGGGCCTCCAGGCGTGAGCCACTGCACCGGACTAAGAAATTTATTCAATACAAAGTTCTAGGAAAACTGGTTAGCATCAGATCAGTCTAGATCCTCTTCTCACATTGTATACCAAACACTTTCCAGATGAACTAAATTCTTCCCCAGGAAGCAGAGAATGCTGTGCTGTGGCTCAGGAGGCCTCAGTGTCTTCCATACCTCAGAAGGCAGGATGGGCTTGGTCAATAGCTCTGGAGCTCAGAGCAAATTTTACTGGAAATGTGGCCCAACATACCCAGATACACTTCACCCCCAGAGTGATGCAGCTGTCTCTGTCACACCACAGATGCAAGACAAACTAGGATGTACCCTGAACATTAAGCTGTCGTTTCCCAGCACTCTCAGTATTCCAGAAGGAATTAAGAGTCTGTACCCTAGCAGAGCCAGAACTTGTCACAGCCCATAACTCAATACCTCTCTTACAGCGCCCATCCACATTCCAGAACCACGTCACAGTCCAGGGCCTTGTCATACCCCAGATATAGTCACAGGGCAGGGCTCTGGCATCCTTCAAATAATGGCACGTCCCAGGAACCTCCATGTACAGAACAACCCAGGGCCTGTCCTGTCAATCTTCATATACAGGCACTTCCTAGGGGCTTGTCACAGCCCTTGCTTGGTCCTGAGCTGTGATAGTATCTGGTGTGCAACAGCTGGGATGTGACAGGGCCCTGGGATATGATGGTATTGAGTACATGACAAAGTCTTGAAATGTCCCTGTATTGGAGGCGAGACAGGGCCCCTGGGCTGTGACTTTATCCACAATATGCAGAAACTAGTTCCAAAACTCACACCTGTGGGTTTGGCCATCATCAACGAAGATTCGTAATCAGAATTCATAGCAATTATGGTGACAATTTCCATGGAGGATACAGAGTGTACAAAGCAGGTGCTTTTCAAATTATCTGTGGTGACAAGACCAATTTTATTTAAAAAATTTGCATTTCGCATCCATTGCAGACTGACACTTATAAAATGCAACTAAATTGCTAGAAAACCAAAAATTTAAAAAGACACAAAATATGAACCCAGTTTGTAAAAATAAACTTTTTATTTATTTATTTATTTTATTTTATTTTTTAGGTGGAATCTAGCTCTGTCACCCAGGCTGGAGCACAGTGGTGGGATCTCGGCTCACAGCAACCTTCATCTCCCGGGTTCAAGTGATTCTTCCTCCTCAGCCTCCTGAGTAGCTGGGATTATAGCTGCCTGCCACCATGCTCAGCTAATGTTTGTATTTTTAGTAGAGACAGGATTTCACTGTGTCGGCCAGGTTGGTCTCGAACTCCTGCCTTGTGATCTGCCCACCTCGGCCTCCCGAAGTGCTGAGATTACGAGCATGAGCAAGCCAGCACGCCCAGCTTTGCCACTGCTCTCTACCCTGGGTGACAGAGCAAGACCTTGTCAAAAAAAAAAAAAAAAAAAAAAAAAGTCATTGGGAAAGGAATACATTTTTCTTTTGAGATGGAATTTTGCTCTTGTTGCCCAGGTTGGAGTGCCATGGCATGACCTTAGCTCACTGCAACCTCTGCCTCCTGGGTTCAAGTGATTCTCTTGCCTTAGCTTCTGGTGTAGCTGGGATTACAGGTGCCTGCCAACATGCCCAGCTAATTTTTTTAATTTTTGTTTTTTAGTAGAGATGGGGTTTCACCATGTTGGCCAGGCTGGCCTCAAATTCCTGGTGATCCAGCCGCCTCGGCCTCCCAAAGTGTTGGGACTCCAAGCATGAGCCACTGCGCCCGGTCAAGAAATTTATTCAGTACAAAGTTTTAGAAAAACTGGTTAGCATCAGATCAGCCTAGATCCTCGTCTCACATTGTATACGAAGTACTTTCCAGATGAACTAAAGAGCTTTTAAAAAAAATTTCCAGGAATGCTAAAATATTAATCAAATCTCTGGAAAGAAGTTATGTTTCCATCTTAGAAGCAGTAGAAGTGAGCACAAAGGAAAAGATTAACTGACTAGGCTCTAGAGGTATTTTAAACTTTAACGTGTCAAAAAAAAAAAAAAAAAAAAAAAGTTAAGCAAAATAAAAAAGGCAAACAAACCAGGGAAATATTTGCAGTCAGCTGCATCAAGAACTCCTGTAAACTGATTTTAAGAGAATACACTGAGGCACTGATAGGCAGGCAAAATGCATGATCAGATGGCTTCCAAAAGAAAAAAGACATAAAATGGTGCTTAATCTTCATAATTAAAGAACTTCAGGAAGGAGAGGTCAGGGGTAGCCGAAGAGTCAGGATTTTGCAGGGGAGATGGAGTGTGGGCTTGTTCTTGAAGATAGACTTTAAAGAGATGGAGGGAAGAGATGCTCACATTTGTGTGGCATTCCCTGCCCACTGGCCTCTCCTGCGTCCCCTCTGACTTTGCAGAGCTTCTGAGGCCTAGAGCTGGGTTCTAAATATCTCTCGGGCCATCATAATGTGTCAGTAACAGAAACAACTTTACTCATGGAAGCATACCTCTGTGGAACTTAGGGAAGTCTGGCAGAGGGGAGTTCTGGAAGGAGGATTCTGTGGCAGGGGGAGCAGGGCAAGGGCCTTGAACTTCCCATTCCTATCCCTACCTCTTTCCCCAGCAGGCTGAGAGTTTTCTGACTTCAAAGCCAACTGCTTGCCGATCCTTGCCCCCAACTCCTAATTGGAGTTGGTCTGTTCCTTTTTTACAGCTTTCCTCAAAATGTGAACAAAACTTTGATTTGTCTGAACACAGCTTGAACTGGCATTTTCATTTTAGGATATTTTCTTTATACTGTATTGCTTTGAATCCATACCTTTAAAAAATTAAACAAGCAATACATATTCATTGAAGAAAGTACAGATATAAATGGCATGTTATGAAAGTTTTTTTGAAGAGCAGAGAGGAAGAGAAAATATAAAATATAAATAGCTCACCTACGTCAGATTTCCAAAGCACAGCATTTGGATCACACGATAAAAAGACCCTGCCACTGGGCTTTCTGGGACCACTCCACTAGGTTCCAGGCCTAGCTGGATCAGGGCATCTCACTGGAAGGCCACATTGGAGAGATATCCTGACATCATTATTGCCTCAGGGCCAAAAGTCCCGATTCATACTTGCAACTCTCTCCTGCCGGGCCTCCCACTCAGCTCCCTTTCTGGTCTAAAGATTGTGACTCATCCTCAGTCGTGTACGGCGGCCATTCTCAATCTTTTCTGCACCACCCACAGGCAATGGATGACATCCATATTCATATACACTCTCAAAGGTCAAACCCAATTTTATCTAAACCCTGGAAGAATTTTGGCAGGAAATCAAAGCCAATGGCAAAAATAACTATTACATTTCAAAGCAATGCGATGACTTGCAAATGACATGACAATTGGTGTGTCAGCAATCTTCCCACCGCTGCTGGTGCACGTGTAGCACAGGTTTTGGAGAAGCCATTCCCGAGTGCTGTGATGCCCCTCCCTCCTCCCCCCAGTTAGCGAGGGGGACATTATTATAGGGGTAACTTAGTAGTGTGTCACTGTTAAGCCTCATGCATATAATTTGATAGCAGTTATTGGGGATTATTGTGTATCTGTTCACATGTCTGTTTTCACAAATAAACTTTTCCGTTAATTATTGTATCTTTAGTGCCCAGCACGGTGCCTGACATTAATCAAGAGGTAATGATTGAATAAATGAGTTAACAAACCCACTTTGCTGTGAAGCTTGTATGTTCTTTGCTCTGACTCGAAGAAATTCTGCCTTTCTGGTCTTCCAATCTCTGGCCAGCCCACCAGCAGCCCTCTGCCACATTTTCTAAACACAGTTTGCCTTCTTGTTTGACCTGTTTGTGCTAGTCCAATATGTCAGCCCTGGCACCTTGGCCCTGCTTTCTAGATGTCTTTACCCAACACTTTTGTCTTTTCCAGTCCTCAAGAGTCCTTGAGATATTCATAAGAACTGGAGAGTAAGAGGTTTCTCTAACTCTGCCCTCCCTAGCAGGAGCTCTGGGTTGGCTCTCCATGTTGATTTTCAATCTTTGACAGTAGATTTATGCCTTTTCCACTTATTTTATAGTACCCAGAGCATGTAGTCACAGGCCTAGATGAATATTAAGTTCATCTCCTTTGTAACATGTATCACATTTTCTTTCTCTTTTCTTTCTTTCTTTCTTTCTTTTTTTTTCTTTCTCTTTCTTTTTCCTTCTTTCTCTCTTTTTACTTTGTCACTCAGGCTGGAGTGCAGTGACATGATCTCAGCTCACTGCAACCTCTGCCTCCCAGGTTGAAGTGATTCTCTTGCCTCAGCCTCCTGAGTAGCTGGGACTACAGGTGCGCACCACCACATCAGGCTAATTGTTGTATTTTTAGTAGAGACGGGGTTTCATCATGTTGGTCAGGCTGGTTTCGAACTGCTGACCTCATAATCCGCCCACCTTGGTCTCCCAAAGTACTGGGATTATAGGCACAAGCCACCGCAGCCGGCCACATGTATCACATTTTCTATTAAATAAATAAACATATAGTTTGTCTAACAACTGTGTCTCCTAATTGGGGGTGAGTTCTACAGGGACATGAATTCTGTTTTATACGCTGTTGTTTCCTTAACAGCTTGCACAAGGCTCAATACACAGCAGAGCTCAATAAAGATGTGTGGTAAGAATGAATGAATGAATGAATGAATGAAGGCATTGAATGAATGGCTGACTTGTTATACTTTTGATAAATGGGATGGTTTTGCTTTTTCTGAAAAAAGGCCTTAATGCTAAAGGTTGTGTTTGTAGAGAAAAAAACCAGGCCTTAGGGGCAGTTGGCAAACAAGATCAGTGGTTAATGTTTAAAGGAACTTCATGGGCAGCTCAATCAAGTGCAGGGAGCCCAGCATGAGTCAAAACAAAGAAGAAAAAATGGCCGGGAGTGGGGGAAGGGGAGACAGGAAGAGGAATAGTGAATCACAATTTTCTATATCTGGCCCACCAAGTTTTCCTGTAATTTGTATTTACTTCAGACCCTGTACTAAGCTCCCAGAGGATTTGGGGTAAAAGTGAAAGCTGGTTTGTTTATGTTACATGCTTCATGTGCATTAGTGTGTGGCAGAAACATTTTGGAGGGTTATTGCTAATCACCCCTCATGTACGGGGGCTGGGGCTGAGGTGGGCTGAGGTGGCCAAAGCCGGCCTTTTGGGGGATAACCCTGGGATTGCACCAATTAGTCCAGCAGGGCCCACACCTCTTCATGAGACCTGGGCGCAGCTGTGGCCCCTCTCTGGACAAAGGGCTCAGGGATGAAGCGGAAGGCAGAACCCTGGAGATAAGAGCCTCCTACAACTTCTCGGGGGAGGAGAAGGAAGCGGAAGGCAGTTGGGTGGCCTGAAGGGACCTACCCAGTTCTTGTTATGCTCACTAGACCTTAATTAAAGACTTTTGGTCATGTAGCTCTGAGTGGTGGTCAGGGTCCCTGAGGAATGGGGCTGATCAAGACTGTTAAAGGTCTAAACACATTAAAGATTATGATTGGTTTCTACATGTTATTCAAAATAAAATAGTATAAGCCATAAAATAAGTACAAAGAAAGTTAATAAAATGTATCCCATGGTGGTTACATTGATCCTTTTTGCAAGCACTGAATTCTTAAAAAATTTTTTTTCCTGTTTTGTTGTTTCTGCCTTCGTAAATGCCATAACTCTTTCTTATCAGCCTATTGAAGAATCCATCTCTGATGAGGGGTTTGAGGGAGGGTCCCTGTTAATGAAACTTGAATGAAAACTAGAGAAATCTGAATGAGAGTCCCCAGCTCATGGAGAAGCAGAGTGAGGAAGGAACCTGATCATTGATGGGCTCAGTGAGGACCCTGGTTACTGAGGGGCCTGAGCAAGGGTCCCTGGGAGGCCTGTGAAGGAGACCCCTGGTCACTGAGGGGCCTGAGCTGGGGCACCGTTGCTGAGTTGTCTCAGTGAGGGTTCCTACCTACTGAGGGTGAGGGTGAGGGTGGGCTCTGGTCCACGAAGAGCCTAAACAAGATGCTCTGGTCATTGGAGTCCTTCGGAAAAGTTCCTGATCACTGAGGGGTCTGAGTCTGGGCCCTACTTACTAAGGGCCTGGGTGGAGGCATTGGTCACCAAAGCTTGAAGGAGAGGGTCCTGTCACAAATTCTTTTTGTTTTTAAGACGAGGTTTCACCATGTCGGCCAGGCTGGTCTTGAACTACTGACCTCAGGTGATTCGCCCGCCTTGGCCTCCAAAGTGCTTGGATTGCAGGGGTGAGCCACCACGCCCGGCCATGTCACAGATTCTTATGGGTGATCAGTGGTTCCTGAGTGAGAGGCTCTATTGCTGAGCGGGCCACGGAGAACACTTGTGTCACTGAGTTAGGGTCACCAGCTCCTGATGAAACTGAGGGTGGGGGCCCTGGCTCTGAGAGGGTTGAAGAAAGGGCTCTGGACACTGAGACGTGACTGAGGGTATTCAGTCAACGGGAAATATGAATGATGGGCTTCTCTTAGCGAGTGTGGGCTCACGTAGGTGGGACAAACTGCCCAGTATAGGATCTGGTAGCTGAGATTCCATGGCAGGATTAAACTACAGTGGTCCTTAAATTCTTCCTCTCTCTTCCTCCTTCAGCCTGATCTGCAGGTCTTATACATACCAGTAGATGGCACTGCAACCTCACATGTGGAGGGGGCAGCTGGCTTAGGTCCCAAGACGGGGCCCAGGTGCAAGCAGGTGAGAAGCGAGAGACAAAGGAAATTAGTTGACCCTCTGACCACATTCCTTGGAGTCAGGGGAGAACCAGGCTTGATGGCTTAGATCCCCTATGCACAGGCCGCCTAGAGGCCAAGTCCTGTTATCACAGACCAAGCAGTTCCAAATACACTGACTTGGTTCATGTTGGATTAGTTCATACATTTTTTTTTTTCAGCAAGTGTACATCCAATATATGATAGAATTTGAGCTAGGTACTGAGGAAATAAGGAGGATTAAGCAAGGTCGATATTTTTAAAAGCCCATTGTGTCGGAGGTGAAAATTAATATAAATAAAATAATTACAATAATTGTGATAAGGACTGTAAAACAAAGATATGCACAATGCTTCAGAGGCCCAGGGAAGGTCTAAGTATATAATTTGAGGAGCTTGTGAACATGTGAGGAGGAAGAGCTGACGTTGAAGCAGGGTCTCAAAGCATGAACAGGGATTTTATTTGTGAGGCACAAATGAGGGAAGGTACCTGGGGCAGGAGCAAAGGTGTGAGTAAGGATGTGGGGTATGTGAGAGAGCCTGGGGTGTGCGGTCCAAAACATCTAGGAAATAGGGAACAGTATAGGGGTGGGCTGGGAGGATGGTAAGGAGGATGAATGACGTATAGATATGGGGGAAGATCATTAAGAATCTCGTACCTATATTTAGGGCTTTGGTCATGGTCCTTAAGCAGATGAAGAATCAGAAGAATTTTCAACAGGCATAGGAAATATTCCAGTTTCAGTTTAATTACTTTGGCAGCCAAGTTGTAATTAGAGGAGGGACAGACTACAGGCAGAAACCCAACTAGGCAACCAAGACAGAATTTATGAGAGTTAAATAAAGACGGGCGTTAGGGAAAAGAAAACAGATTTGAGGGGTGTTCAGGAGGGAGGATGAGTAGGATTTTGTGTCAAAGTAGATGTGAAAAGTATGGGAGAACAAGGAATGTAGAAAAATAGTAAATGTTAATGTTTACTAAACAATGAACATTTGTAATACTTCATCTCAATAGTCATAACAGCACTCTCTAAGGTAGGAATTATCACCCCTAATTTCAGATGAGGCAACTGGAGCTCAGAGAGGCTATGTGATTTGCCTAAAGCCACACAGCTAGTTCTGTCCCCTGCCTGGTTTTCCTATGTTAAGCCTTATCTCTCTCCAGGTCACCCTCCAGAGTGAGATTTAGGAAATCCTTCCTTAAAATCCTCCAGTGGCCCCCTATTGTGTACTTCACAGTTGCGTCAACCTTTCCCCACCTCATTCTAAACGTCAGGCAGGCAGGACTGCTGACACCTCCACCAAGGGCTAACTTTTCTGTCTGTGTGCACTTGTGTATGGGTTGCCCTGCTGATGTGCATTCCACCTGACACCTTCACACATGCTGGCTCCTTCTGCCTCATCGGCACTTCCTTCCCACCCACTGGCCTGGTTAACTTCTACTTGTCTTTCCAGTCTTAAATGTCGTTTCCTCAGGGAGGTTTTTTATGACTCACCCTCAAGTCCATGAGGTTAGGTCTATGTATAATGTCCTGTCACGGCATTTAGTGCTTTTCTTTCATAGCATACATCACAATGACAATTAAGTAACTATTTTCATAATTACTGGCTTAACATCAATTTTAATTTCTTTCACTGGTTTATCTAAGTTTTTGAGGTGATGGAGGGACTATTAAGGAACATTCATTGCAGCTTTGTTGTGGCAACAAAAATACCATGAATTAGCTGCATAAAATGTGATTACATATTCCTTGTAATGAAATATCATGCAGCCACTAAAATGAATGAGAGCGCATGCCACCCTCCCTCAATTTCCATCCAGGCCCTGTTGACAGAAGAGAAGACTCAAGCCTGATGTGCAGATAGCTCTGCATAGGACACAGCCACCAGACAGAAACGGGCAGAGGAAAGAGAAACCCAACTTTCATACAGCCTGGAATAACACATTTCCTTGGGACAGGTTTTACACTGATTTCTGGGTGATGTCTGGTGATTTTGTCAGACTGGGAAGAGCTAATGCAAGGCGTATGTTAGAGTTAATCACTTTTGTGAGTAACTGAGCTCTATCTGATGGATCTTCTGAGAACAAGTGTAAGATGTTCCTTGCATTTATTTGTTTATTTATTTTATTTTTAGAGAAAGGTCCTCCTGCTCTGTCGCCTAGGCTGTAAAGCAGTGACCATAGCTCACTGTAATTCTGAATTATCAGGCTTAAGTGACCCTCCCACCTCAGCCTCCCAAAGCCCTAGGATTACAGGCACAGCCACCATGCCTGGCCTGCATTTGTGTATCTCCTGGCCCCACCCTTCCTTAGTCAAGAGTTGCCTCTGGGGTATTAGCAGCCTCACATTTTCTGTATGCAGGAGCGTACCCTAGGCAAAAAGTGAAGCTGAGTGAAACTGCTGACAGATTCCCTCTACAGGAAACTAGTTGCCATCCTGCTCCCTGATCAACTGGCTGGAGGAAAAGATAAGCCAAGAAGAGGTGGGCTGGGACCAAAGGCTGCATCTGGTACATCAATCAAGTCTTCCTTTCTGAACTTGCCAGTTTCTGCCCAATGGATTCATGAATAAATCGGCAATGAGATTAGGGATGTTAACTAGGTTTTGGCTCATAATAGAATTTTTTTGGCCATGTCATATTTCGCTACTGCCATTGCCAAATATGCAAATTGCCAATTAACAGCGACAAACTCTTAATGGGACCATAATTTAATGGGATCAGCCAGCTCATGGCACCAGCTAGATTGTTTTTAGACATGTTTCATTACATAGGTGACAGACATTTGTCCTCATTGGAATAGACACCTATTCTGGATTTGGGTGTTTCTTCTCCATTTGTCACATTCCTGCCAGCACTGACATCTGTGAACTTACTGAAAGTCTTAGCAATTGTCGTGGAATCATATATATGGTTATATCTTGTTACCAGTTATTTAATGCTGCATAACAAACCATCCCAAAACACAGCAGCTTACAACAGTAACCATATATTATTGCCTATGAATCTGTGGGTCACCAGACTGATCAGCTGGAGGTTGACTGGTCTAGGATGGCCTCACTCACATGTCTGGTGGTTGGCTGGCTGATGGCTGGGTGACACGGGAGACTGGGAGATGTGGCTCATCAAGCATCAAGCTAACCTGGCCTTATTTACACGGCAGGGTCAGGGTTCCAAAAGAGACACCAGAAGTTTGAAGCTTATGTTCAGAACTAGCGTGATGACACTTCTGCTGCATTCTATTGGCCAAAGCAAACCATAAGGGCAGCCTAGGTTCAGTGCATGAGGAAATAGACTCTCCTTCTTGACGGAAGGATTGAAAAGTCACATTTCAAAGGGCATGGATTCAGGGAGGCCGGGGGAAGGATAGGGTCCACTTTTGTAATTAATGTATCACAGTTCTGTCAAGAAATTTATTCATAGAAAAAGAAGTAAGACAAAGAACCAATGTCTGTGCCCTTCATTGATTTCATTATGGGACCTACAGTGGGCTGAATTCTGTTCCTCAAAAAGATAGGTTGAAGTCCTACCCCTGGTACCTTTGAAGAGGACCTTATTTGAAAATAGGGTCTTTGCAGGTGTAATCAAATTAAGATAAGATCAGAATGGATTAGGGAGGACCCTGAACTCAATCACTGGTGTCTCCAGAAGGAGAAAGATTTGAAAACTCTCAGATACAGAGGAAAGAAGAACCTGTGAAGATGAAGACAGAGATTGAAGTGGTGCAGTTACATGCCAAGGAATGACAAGGATTGCTGGGAGCTACCAGAGGCAAAGAATGAGTCTCTCCAGAGCCTTCAGAGAGAGTGCCTTGTTGAGACCTTGAGCTTCTGGCTTCTAGAACCATGAGATAACAAATCGATATGTTTCTGTTGTTTTAAGCCATTAATTTTGTGACACTTTCTTACGGCAGCACTAGGAAGCTAATATAGACCCCATCGGGGGAAGTTGCTGGCCTTATAGAGAAATGTATGTTCACCTGGGGACAATTTCTTGTGAGTTAGGTATCTTGTCTTGCTGTTGATTATTTATGCTCTGTGACAGATTAATATATTCATGTCTCCAAGTCAGAATATATAGATCCAAGGATTAAGAGTTGGAGATGGGGCAGGACGCAGTGGCTCGTATCTGTAATCCCAGCACTTTGGGAGGCCGAGGTGGGTGGATCACAAGGTCAGGAGTTTGAGACCAGCCTGGGCAACACGACAAAACCCCGTCTCTACTAAAATACAAAAAATTAGCTCGGTGTGGTGGCAGACAACTGTAATCCCAGCTACTCGGGAGGCTGAGGTGGGAGAATTACTTGAACCCAGGAGGCAGCGGATGCAGTGAGCCAAGACTGTGCCACTGCACTCCAGCCTGGGCAACAGAGTGAGACTCCATCTCTAGAAAAAAAAAAAAAAAAAAAAAAGAGAGAGAGAGATGGGAGCACCACCACTCATAATTATTCTTTAATAATCATTCTCAAAATGCTATCTTTCTCTAACCAAGATTCTTTTACTACCACAGTATTTAGCTTTTCAGGGTTCAAAGTAAAACAAAAACAAGAACAAAACAAAACAATAAAACAAAAAACAAGGTGAGAGATATTTTTACTAGGGTCCTGTAACAATGATTTCATTATATTGGAAATTGGAAACTGGTCATTTCACATTTCTCATGACACTGGCAGAAACGGATAAAAGATGTCCTGCTGTTATCTAGGATAATTAATCTTTTTTAAAAATTAATTTTTAAGTTGACTAATATAAATGGTATAGAATTTTCAGAGTATAACATGTTTTGATATATGAATACACTATAGAATGATTAAATTGAGCTAATTGACATATTGATTACTTTGAATACTTATATTTTTTCTGTGGTGAGAAAGCATAATCTACTGTTAGCAATTTTCAAATGCATAATACATTAACTGTAGTCATCATATTGTACAATAAATCTTCTGAGCTGATTCTTCCTGTCTAACTGGAGGAAATTCTTGTGCCTTTTGATCAACATCTCCCCCATCTCCCCGCTTGCCCACCACCCCTGACTCGGAGCCCCAGCCACTGGTAACTGCTATTCTACTCTCTGCTTCTATAAGTTTGACATTTTAAAGATTCTAACAGGGCACAGTGGCTCATACCTGTAGTCCCAGCACTTTGGGAGACCGAAGCAGGTGGATCACCTGAGATCAGGAGTTCGAGACGAGACTGATCAACATGGTGAAACCCTGACTCTGCTAAAAAATACAAAAATTAGCCAGGCATGGTGGCGGGCACCTGTAATCCCAGCTACTCAGGAGGCTGAGGCAGGAGAATCATTTGAACCGGGAGGTGGAGGTTGCAGTGAGCCAAGATTGTGCCATTACACTCCAGCCTGGGCAACAGAGCAAGACTGTCTCAAAAAAAAAAAAAAAAAAAAAAAAGATTCTACATATTTCTGGAATCATGCAATATTTTTGTCTTTCTGTGTCTAGCTTGTTTTACTTAACATAATGTTTTCGAGGTTTCTCCATGTTGTCACGAATAAAAGGGTTTCCTTCAACCATCATTCTCAGCAAACTGACCCAAGAACAGAAAGCCAAGCACCGTATGTTCTCACTCATGGGTGGGTGTTGAACAACGAGAACATGTGGACTCAGGGAGAGGAGCATCATATACAGGGGACAGTTAGGGGTGGGTAGGGGAGAGACAACGGGGGGGTGGGGAGGGAGGGGAGGGTGGGGAGGGATACCATGGGGAGAAATGCCAGATATAGTACGCACCAAAAGTAAAATAAATTAAAAAAATAAATAAAAATAAAAGGGTTTCCTTCTTTATAAAGGCTGAATATATCCACATTTTCTGTATCCATTAGGATGGTTAATCTTGACTACTGCTGGAGAAAAGTGCTTTTCTTCACTCTCGATGGTTAATTTCACATGGAGGGAGCTCTTCTAAAGTAACAGTACCGGCCTCCCTCCCCAGAGGAGAAGCCAGTGACTGAGCTAAATGACACATTTGGGAAGAATAAACTGAGCATATTGCCTCAGCTTTCCCAACTGTCTCTTTGGGATCCAGGTTGACCTTGAAAGCATGCACTGAGGACATTCTAAAGGGGCTTGCCTTGTGTAGGTAAACCTCTCTTTATTTCTGAAATTCACTATTAGAAAGTTATTTTATCCAATGACATAAGCCATCTTTCTAATATTATCAGTCGTAAAAATGATTATTGGCTTCTACCTTTTATTTGGTGTTGAACTCAGGAGAGGGAAAGATGTGCCATTTATTGAGAATCCACACAACTTCAACATCTGATTCACTGGACCAGGAGCCTTAAAAAATAAACAGGGAGTGAAATTTGGAGACCCAACTAATATGTTAAGAGGCTTTTAGTGAAGCCAGTTTGGGGTTTGGATTTGAGCAAACAAGCATCTGTGTTTGCAGTGGTTTTGTGGAAGCTTATACTAAGCCAGATGGCTTTTTTAATGGATGTAATTGGTTTTTCATCAGTTGTAACTGAGCACGAAGTTTCAGATCTTCATTACCAGCAAGGTGGGACTTTTTTTTTTTTTTTTATTTTTGGGACAAAGACTGGCTCTGTTGCCCAGGCTGGAGGAGAGTGGCGTGATCTTGGCTCACTTCAACTTCTGCCTCCTGGGTTCAAGCAACTCTTCTGCCTCAGCCTAAGGAGCAGCCAGGTGCACACCACCACACCTGCTAATTTTTGTATTTTTAGTGGAGATGGGGTTTCACCGTATTGGTCAGGTTGGTCTCCAACTCCTGATCTCAGATGATCCACCCAGCTCGGCCTCCCAAAGTGCTGGGATTACAGGAATTAGTCACCACACCCGGCCCCAAGTGGGACTTGCACCTTGGTGGGACCCTACAACTCTCGAGACTTTATCCACAGGTGAGGATCTGTTTTTATAGAGGCAGGGCTCTGGGCTGATTTTAGGGAAACAGTAGATGGGTCTTGCCTGCATTCAGCCAAAATGACTCCATCAAGGTGTACGTGGGTGTCCTTAATATTCAAGAGGGTAGGCCTTAGCCAGATGCCACTGTGGGCAGGGTTTGGGGATGGCTCAGCAAAGTCACAACTATAGCAAAAGTGAGAGCTTTGGGTGTAATGTGCTGTAGATTATTCTTGAACTACACAGGCATCAGAGTTAGGATATGTGCATGAGCCACGTGAGGGCCACGGAGATGCTGGTGAGCTGCCGTGCCTAAGTAAGTAGGGACAGCTGAAGCAAGGCTTCAATCAAGGAGAAAAGAGAGAAGAGAGAGAAAAGAAACAAAGAGAAAAGAGAATCCTGTATCTGTAAAAGACGCCCTGAATCTTTCAGATGTGAGTGGGGTGCGAACAATTATTTATTAGTTGTGGTATTCACCAGTGTAAGTTGGCTGCTCCAAATATGATCCATTAAAATGTTCTGAAATGACTTTATCCAAGAAAGAGAACCATGGAGAGACTAACCTGGAATTCTTATGGCTCATCTCAGGCTCAAGTGCTGCTCTCATTATGTCTTGAGAAGATCCAGATACATGAGTAAAAAGGGAAAAGGAGATGCAACTAGATTTAATTGCTCTTAAAGAGGGTGTCAGAAAAACAAGCTGACTGAGTTATTATTAGCTCAGAAACAGTCATTAGGTCCTAAATAAATCTAACAAATAGAAAAGCATAGATTTCAGTGCTGGCTGAAATTACTCCTTCAAAAGGGATCTAGATATAGAAAACTATTAAGGTGCCGCATCTCAAAATCGGGTTGGGGAGGGAGAGAGAGAGAGGGAGGCAGAGCATGGGGGAGATCATAGCATGAGCAAACAGGGACTCGTTCCTTAAAGATGGGGACAGATGCACCAGCTGGTTACAGAAAAACTTAATGGAGTTGAGAGGAAGACCAGAGCAATTATTGTAAAGTACTCAAAGCATCACTATGAGTTTCCAGGTAACAGCTTATTGTATGTCATATCTCTGCTATGTAAAGGTTTAAGTACTCCCTGTGTCCTGAGAAAATATGTCTAAATATTTATAAATCAGGGACCTAAGCATTGTCCCTGATTTATAAATATTTGATGTATTAATGTGGAACCAGGAAGAAAAATGATGCACTGGGTCTAGATTTAGGTTGGATGCTTGTCTGTTGAGAGAACACCTTCTGTGTGGGTTTATCCAACTCTGGATGGAAACTTTTGAAGAGTGAGTGCACTGACATAACCAGAACCCCATTTAAATTATTAGCCACCAAATAAAATATAGAGAAACAGGGTAGCAAAACAAATGTCCAGTGGCAGAAAGAGCTGCTACTCAAGGCCTAGACTATTCGAAAGTCAAGAAAAGACAGTGTCTTAAGAAAGGTTCAGGTGATTCTCCTGCCTCAGCCTCCTGAGTAGCTGGGATTACAGGCAAGTGCCACCACACCTAAGTTTTGTATTTTTAGTAGAGATGGAGTTTCACCATGTTGGCTAGACTGGTCTTGAACTCTTGACCTCAGGTGATCCGCCCACCTTGGCCTCCTAAAGTGCTGAGATCACAGGCATGAGCCACCGTGCCCAACTGGGATTACAGTTTTTATGGCTTTCCTTGGGGGAGAATGAGGGGCAAGAGATGGGGACAGGAGAAGGCCAGAGAGAAACTTTGCTTCTGAGGCCTTCACTTGGGGTATCATTTTCTGAGCCCCAACACATTCATATTACATATCCCATGACCAAACCTCAAAACCTTCAGAGTAAGTTTCTTTATGAAAATTGATAAAGGGGCTGTGCTTGACACCAGATTCATGAAGAACTGAGGCAGCAAGAAAGGATGTGGAAATGCTGAGGTGTGTAGTGTCAGTATAGTGGAGTGTGTGGAACTTTGGACTTGAAGAACAGTGGCTCATGCCTGTAATCCCAGCACTATGGGAGGCTTAGGTGGGAGGATGGCTTGAGCCCAGGAGTTTCAGACCAGCCCAGGCAACATAGCAAGAGCCTATCTCTATATAAATATATATACATATATATTTACAGACTTATAATACATAAATTATATATATTTGTATATATATATGGGTTAGAACTAATTTTAACCAAATGATACTTGATCACTTTGAATGTCCAGCCTCCTCCAATTCCTCTTTTAGAGAGCAGCATGCTCTAATTTATAGGGAGATGCAAAAGCATCTTATTGCCCTTTGAGAATATATCTTCTGTGCAGTGCTAACCTCTCACCGTGGATGTTTTCTCCCTGCTCTCAGTGTGGCCTGTCACCATCAGGAACTCGATTTTATTGAAACCGCCTTTGCAAAAGTCATAACTTAGGAAATTAGGTCAGTGAAAGAGATCAGACCTAACCGACCCCATCTTCCTTCTAACCTCTAAACTGTCTTTGCTCATTCCTGGGTGTAGGCGGAACTAGCCTTGGGAAGGAATTTAGTTTATAGTTTAAACTCTGAAACAAAAAGGATAATAGTCCTTTCGCAAAAAAACCCTTCTTGCCAGGGGACCAGTCTGGCTTTGTAGGACTATCAAATTAGCTAACCTAAGATCAGTGTTTGAGACGTTTTGCAGACCCTGCATTCCGATGCAGCAGAAGACACCACCCAGACTGACAATCTGGCTCAGCCAGTTTTGCAATCCCACCCAGAAGTCAGCAAGAAGAACTCACTTCCACCCACTATGAGTTTCTCTTCAACCCTGTCAATCAGCACTCCTGACTTTTGGAGCCCATACCTGCCCATGCCCGCCGAATTATCCTGAAAAGCCTGGATCCCCTAAAGCCTGGGGAAACTGATTTGAGTAATAATAAAACTCTCCTGCACAGCTAGCTCTGCGTGAATTACTCTTTTGCCACTGCAATTCCCGTCTTGATGAATCAGCTCTGTCTAGGCAGGGGCAGAGTAAACTCATTGGGTGGTTACATTATCACCGGCTTAATGTCTCTCTCCAGTAAATCAGAGCTGATGGTTGGGGCAAATCTTCTTTCTCTTTTCCTCTACAGTTCTCTCTTCCCCGTCTTTTCAAAATTACGAACAGCCTAAATAGTTCTATGCAGATTTCCTCACTAAAGAGTTGAGGCAATTTCTGAAGAGTGATTCTATGCCAAAGAGGAAAAAATAAAATACACCTTATACTTTCTCTTTGCTTCTCAAAGAGATGTTACCTGCAAATCCAGATCCTTCATAAGCTCTCTGGCCTTTATATGCACAACTTTTCCTTCTCCATGGGCCTCCTTTTAAAATTTTCTTTGTTAGAAATGCCATCAATTTCCTGGGGAAAACCCCACACCTATCCACAAGGAGCGATCTCACTTCTTGGCCCTTTCTCTCTCTCCACATTTACCCTTCTTACCTTACCAAAGTGTCTCAGTCTGAGTGTGCCAATTAGAGGCAGGGTCCCAGGACTTTAACCGGTTTAAAACGATGCCTATTTTTATCCAAGTCTTGCAAAATTGTGTGTATAGGAGCAGGTTGGGGATGGGGAAGGAATAAGAGCCTCCAAGATTGCAGTTTTTTGTGAATTCAGATCTTCCTGGCTGAATTTCCTTTTCAATATTCCTACATGTGTTAACAGAAATTATGTCCATTCATTTGATTAATAGAATTGTTATATTAGCTCATGCACTGCTCGCAGGAACAAACATTCATTTTTAGAGAGTACAATCTTGACTCATATTGAAAAAGGATATATTTCCTCAATTAGAAAGCATCTTACCTTTTCCCCAGAGTTAGTGGGCCCCATTACTGTGCAGAAAAGAGGTCTGGTTTCTTTCCTGCTTTGCCTGGGAAGCTATTGAAATAATAAATAATTTGTATTATCCTTTAATGGATCCTCCCTTTTGTTAATTCAGGAAGGGCTCCAGACTCAATAAATCGTTTCAACAGTCTACTTTGGGGGCTGGGGTAGCCGCCAATTCTCTTTACAATAAACCCTCTTTCACTTAAGTTACCTGAGATAGTTTCTGTTCATTACAATCAACTGATCTCTGTCTAGAAGAGAAATGAATTCTGGCAAGTAGGTTCAAAAGCAATAGAGCCTCAAAAGAATGTGGATACTGTCCTCAGCATTTTGGCATGGTCCAGAGTGGTAAAGATTCTCTCATCCCAGGAAGGCCTAGCTAGCTTGCTTGAGTAGACTTCTTCTCATTGCAAAAATGTGATGCCTGACCAAGGTCCATTATAATACGGCCATGGAGGAATATAGGTAGAAAGTGAGAGAGCCCGTGGCATGTCTTCTTATACTGCCATGCCTGGTGGCAAAGGCTAATTAAAACATTGGCACCATTCTAGGCTAATTCACAAAAGGTTCAGATTCTTTGTGTATGAATCAAGATTTGAATCAGTTCACTTGGCAAAGAAATTTTAACCCAGTATAGATACTAGTTAAAAGCATAAACAGGCTGGGCACGATGGCTCATGCCTGTAATCCTAGCACTTTGGGAGGCTGAGGTGGGCGTATCACCTGAGGTCAGGAGTTTGAGACCAACCTGGCCAACATGGTGAAACCCCTCCTCTTCTAACAATACAAAAATTAGCTGGGCATGGTGTCACACTCCTGTAATCCCAGCTACTTGGGAGGCTGAAGGAGGAGAATCACTTGAACCTGAGAGGTGGAGGTTGCAGTGAAATGAGATTGTGCCACTGCACTCCAGTCTGGGAGACAGAGTGAGACTCCATCTCAAATAATAATAATAATATTAATAATAATAATAAACAACTGGATTAAAAGAGAAAGGCCAGGTAAGGTGGCTTATACCTGTAGTCCCAGCACTTTTGGAGGCTGAAGCAGGAAGGTCGCTTGAGCCCAGGGCAACATAGAGAGACCATATCTCTACAAAAAAATTTAAAAGTTAGTTGGGCATAGTGTCATGTGCCTGTGGTTCTAGTTACTTGGGAGGCTGAGGCAGGAGGATCACTTGAGCCCAGGTGGTTGAGGCTGCAGTGAGGCATGGTTTTATCACTGCACTCCAGTCTGGACTACAGAGCAAGCAAGACCCTATCACAAATAAAATAAAATGCAGACAAAATAAAGACCAGCTTTACTTCTTAGATTCAAACATCAATTTTTTACCCAATTGATATTGGATTTTTATTTGATTTTAAATTTAGTTTATTTTTCTTATCATTTATCTATCTATCTATCTCATTGCAAGTATGATTCATTTCTTATTGGTGCTTTACCTTTCTTAGCAAAACAAACATTATTTTTTCTTAAATCAGTAAATTTGTATTGGGCCCTTTTATGTTCTAGGTTTTTCTAAGCTGGACACTCGTTATTAAAATAGAAGTAAAATATCTGTGGCAACCAGTTGTAGTTATGCACAAGGTAACATTTACTTATTCATGCAAATGTGCATGCTCCACACTGAACATAGTCATCTTTCTCATTATCCCCAACACCCCTTTTCCAGGGTGAGGCAGGCTGCCCTGAACATCCTGAGCATTTTCTCTATGTAGACAGAAGGGAATCTTGTTACTTTGTCAGACAATTTTCATTACACTTTCTTGAAAAGGATAAAATCTGTAACAATATTGTTCCTGTAATTGAGGTAAACTACATTGAAAGGTATATACACCGTGGAATACCATGCAGCAATAAAAAAGACCAAGATGATATCTTTTGCAGGGACATGGATGGAGCTGGAGGCCATTATCCTTAGCAAACTAAGGATATGAATACCAAATACTGCATGTTCTAACTTATAAGTGGGAGCTAAATGATAAGAACATATGAACACATAGAGGGGAACAACAGACACTGGGGCATTTCAGACAGTAGAAGGTGGGAGGAGGGAGAAGATCAGGAAAAATAACTAATGGGTACTAGGCTTAATACCTAGGTAACGAAATAATTTGTAAAATAAACCCCCCAGATACAAATTTACCGTTGTAATAAATCTGCACTTGTACCCCTGAACTTAAAATGAAAGTTAAAAAAAAAGTATATACGTTTGAAAGTGCTGATCCAGGTCCTAATGCATGGGTTGTTTCAGAAACTACTCTTCTATATACTTTTCTGTCTACTTTATATGGTCCCAAATTCTGATGGAAGAGATCACTTCTTTATTAATTGCCCTGTAATTTTATTTATATTGATCTTTTCTTGTCAAGACATGGCTTTTTGGCTAAATGAAAGATTTCCTTATTTCTGTCTTCTCATCTCTCAGAGAAGCCTGTGGTATTTAATTGGTAACTTGGAAGTTTGGGGAGGAGTTTGGGGAGCACATACACCCTGTGGGATTGTATTGACGAGAGGGATGCGTCCAATATGGTAGCCACTTGCCACATATGTCTATTAAGCACTTGAAATGTGGATAATGTGGCTGAGGATTAAGTTTTACATTCTATTTAATTAATTAAAATTTAAAACTAAACAGCCACATGTGGCTAGTGGCTATCAAATTGGACAATGCAAGGCTGGAGAAACTCTTAGACAAATTTAGGAAAATGGCTTTTGGGTCATACTGCTTGTTTCAGGTGGCTGGATTATGTTTTTCAATGTGATAATATAATATCTTGTCCTTTGTTGTGGATTTAGGTCTTCCTGGCTGAATTCCTTTTCAACATTCCTACATGTGTTAGCAGGAATTACGTGAGTTCATTTGATTAATAGACTTGTTATATTAGCTCATGCATTGCTCCCAGAAACAAACATTAATTTTTAGAGAGTACAATCTAAAAGCATGCTTGTGCTGGGTGCAGTGGCTCACCCCTGTAATCCCAGCACTTTGAGAGGCCAAGAGGAGAGGATTGCTTGAGCCCAGGAGTTAGAGACCAGACTGGGCAACATAGTAAAACCTGTTTCATAGTAAAATCTCTGTTTCATAGTAAAACCCTCTATGAAAAAGAGAAAAATTAGCCAAGTGTGGTGACATGTGCTTGTAGTCCTAGCTACTGGGAGACTGAGGTGGGAGGACCACTTGAGCCTGGGAGGTCGAGGCTGCAGTGAGCCGTGATTGTACCACTGCACTCTGGCTGGGCAACAGAGCAAGACCCTGTCTCAAAAGAAAACCAGCCAACCAACCAACCAACCAAAGATCTGCATGCTAGTCTGAGGGACTGTGAATGAGTGAGTGGGTAGAGAGCTTACCCCTCTGGCACTTACATTCTCCTCTTGAGCTTCAGTCGTGGGAGTTCCAGGAAAGTACTGCACCTGGGCTAAGGATCGATGAAGACACCATCTTAGTAAAAGGCTGTGGGGCATCCTAACCAGATGGGGACAGTTTGGGGCAATATTTTCAGCTGCTACTCAAAGAATGGCAGCAATCCCCCACTTTGTGGACTCTCTCCTCTTTGAGGTCCCATTTTTCTGCCACCTAGTCATAAGACCTATTTATGCTTTAGCAGCATTTTACGAAGTTCTCTCTTACCCACCACCTCTTTGGGGATGATATGAGGTAGGCCTGAAGATCAGAGCAGATAAATGATATGGCTAAGGTTACCCAGCAAGTAAGTGGTGAGTGGCGGAAACAGGATCCACAGCCAGTTCTCTGTGCGTGTTCAGGACTCGTTGCTCCTTATCGAATCCATCCAAGTTCTTCTTTGCTGCCAGTCATGCATAATCACTGAAAACACCCAGTGCTCAGAAAACATTAAAGAATTACTTTAAAAATTTCATTTCACTCTTGCAAGGGCATAATGCTTACTATAGACCAGGATCAAAAATAACAGAGTTAATAAAGAGAGAATGTAGATGGGGGAAAAAGAAACATACTGATAATTCATTGAGGGACATCAGTGTGATCAACGTCACTATGACCTTTTTGTTTATCAGTTTTATAAAAGCAGCAAGATTTAAATTAAGTGGCTTATCCAGAGTATATACAACCATGGAGGGTACAGCTAGGATTTGAACATAGGGGTGCTGATAAAAGCTCTGGTGTCCTGAGGAACCTAGGGGTGGGGCACAGAGCTTACTCCTCTGCTATTCCGCCCCTTCCCCAAGGTTGTTATGGACATGAAAACAGACCAACTACCCACAAGTCAGCTCCTACTGGACCCTCAAATTCACAGAGGGCCTCTTTTCAGCTCACCCTGTGTTTCATTTATCTCTCTAGTTCTTTTTTTTTTTCTACAATGTCTGCTTAGGTCATGGGTTGGATTGACAGGTAAAATAGAGGATGCCCTATTAGAATTAAATCTAACATAAATAATGAGTAACATTCCTAGTATATTGCATGGGATGTACTAATACTAGAAAAGGTATTTGTTGTTTATCTTACACTCAAATTTAACTAGACGTCCTGTATTTTATTTGCTAAATCTGGTACCTCTAGCCACCTGCAAATCCCCTGTCACCAGCATTAGTGTGGTCAAGGTCTCAGGCTCCCTCTAGCTGAGGAGTCGAATAGCATCTAGTCATTCAGTCCAGAGACAGGACATAATATGTGTTTAGCTTCAATTTTGTGCAAAATACTCTGTTGGTCGTCTGGAAGGATGAAACTGTAACTTGGTTGGCCCCTCCTGTCCTCAGTTTCTTCCTTTGGGTAATGGAATGAAGTTTCATTTGGACCAGGCTCAAACCCTGATGCTGCCACTTAGAGCTATGACCTTTGTGCACATTACTTTTCCTCTCTGCTCCTCCAGAGTCCCTCACTGGGTATCAAGTGGGAGAAATAAATGGAAAGAGTATGTGAAGCTATATGCAGATTGTTATGTGGCAGTGAATGTTTCTTTTTCAACAATTCTAATTTCACTGGATTCAGATTGCTTCTCTAGCTGCTGTGATATTTTTGGTAGCATGGATTATTTGCCTACGGAGCAGATGCCAGGGCTGGATCCCAGCCCTGCTATTTATCAGTAGTGTGATCTTGGCAAGTCATCTAATCTCTTTGTTTCCCCATCTCCTCACTGTGAAACGGGATAGTAGTATTATCTATCTCCGAGGGTCATTGTGAGGATTAATGGAATTAATATACCTGAAAGGCTTAAAACTGCCCAGCAAAAATCAATTCTGTTAGAAATCACTAGAGTAGCTACCCTCCAGGGCTGGATGGGAAGGAGGTGGTAGGCAGTGGATTTTTTTTTAATAGAGTTCAGGAATTAGCAAATATTTCTGGGAGAATTTATTGATTTATTGATTTATTTTTATATTAATTTATGGACAGGATCCCACTTTGTCACCCAGGCTAGAGTGCAGTGATGTGATCTTGGCTCACTCTTGGCTGTTCTCCTGGAAGGCAGCCTTTACCTCTGCGGGAGAACCTTACACTTTCAAAGGCAATAGAGTTGGTAGGGTCCAAACTCAGATTTCCAAGAAACAAAGGGGGTCTTAGCGAATACCTGGATTATACGTAGAAAAAACAGAAAATTGCACTAAAATTATACATATATAGTCAATTTTCATTAACTGCTGTAGTTATAATCTATAAAATTACTGAGAACATCGAATTAGTGACTACTGAACCATTTCTTCTGGGGAAAATGCAGAGTTAGGTTCCTGCAAGCCCATAGTCATAACATTTTTATCAACCAATCAATACATAACTTTGTTTTATGTGTGTTTCTGCTTAAAAACACCTTACTTAATATATATTGTTGGTTCTTTAACACTGACAGCTGACAGCATCATAGCTCGTGTCTGCACAAAGCCTACCTAACCCATATATTTTCTCTGTTAAGGCACATCACAGCCTGTGCTCAGGAGCAACAAACAGTACTTCAACACTATTCTTGGGGCCACTGTAAACAATAAAATCACCAACAAAAAGCACAAAAATTGAAAAGCAAGGCACTACACAGATGGTGAAAAAAACACATCGTATTAATATTTACAGTACCAGTGCTGAACCAAGAAGGGAGAATGTTGCTTTAATGGACATCACTTGGGAATATTCCCTGTTGAGCAACTTATATTTTTGGCCCCTTTGTATATGACTGCCAATGACCACAAAAACTCCTGGGTGTTGATTTTGGGGTTGCAAATACATTTTCAAAAGTAGGCTAATTTGCAAATGCTGAATCCATGAATAATGAGGACTGACTGCACATATAAAAGAGGGCAATCAGCCAATTTGAGGCACAGAGGAGAGTGGAAGGATCTAGAGGTCCAAAAAGCTGGGCTGGATGGTGAGGGGAGGGACTACAGGGTTATCTTTTATCTCCTCCCAGACCTTCAAGAACTGATTAGTAACTGGTGCAAGCTCTGCGATGTGAGTCAGTAACTCTAGACCGGAGAGCACTTTCTCAGTGCCAGTTGCCTGAGGCAGCAATATGCTCAGTTTGATGAAGCTCTATTTCCTTTTTCTAAAGAAGTTTAGAGGCTTGGGACATTAATTCCACCTTTTATTTCTTTTTTATTTCTTTTTTCTTTTTATTATACTTTAAGTTCTGGGGTACATGTGCAGTTCATGCAGGATGGTTACATAGGTATACACATGCCATGGTGGTTTGCTGCAGAGTCTCGCTCTGTTGTCCAGGCTGGAGTGCAGTGGTGCAATCTTAGTTCACTGCAAACTTCACCTCCCGGGTTCAAGGGATTTTCCTGCCTCAGCCTCCCAAGTAGCTGGGATTACAAGCACCTGCCATCATACCTGGCTAATTTTTGTATTTTTGTAGAAATGGGGTTTCACCATGTTGACCAGGCTGGTCTTGAACCCCTGACCTCAGGTGATCCACCTGCCTCAGCCTCCCAAAGTGCTGAGATTACAGGTGTGAACCACGGCACCTGGCACCACCTCTTATTTCTATCTGGGATTGCGCTCCTCATCTGTTACTCTTCTATCTACACAGTAGTCAATTTTTACCAAAATAAAAATAATAAAAACCAATCAAATAAGGGAAACTTAGGCCCAGTTCCTGCAGAGATTAACTCTTGATTTTCTCTATCATCCCATATCCCACGTAATTCAATTTTAGTTAGTTTAAATTTAAATTTAAAAACTGATACTTTTGCCGGGCGCGGTGGCTCACGCCTGTAATCCCAGCACTTTGGGAGGCCGAGGCGGGTGGATCACGAGGTCAAGAGATCGAGACCATCCTGGTCAACATGGTGAAACCCCGTCTCTACTAAAAATACAAAAATTAGCTGGGCATGGTGGCACGTGCCTGTAATCCCAGCTACTTGGGTGGCTGAGGCAGGAGAATTGCTTGAACCCAGGAGGCGGAGGTTGCGGTGAGCCGAGATCGCGCCATTGCACTCCAGCCTGGGTAACAAGAGCGAAACTCTGTCTCAAAAAAAAAAAAAAAAAAAAAAAACCTGATACTTTTTTCAGTTATTGGAAACTTTTAAGTATATTTGAAACAACTTCGGTATGTGAATCTAGTTTTTCAACCATAAACTTTATGAAGTTGTTAAAGCAAACTAAATTTGGCCTGAGAAGGACTCTGTACTTCTATATTTGAGTCCTTGTAGATGAACTGTAACCTAGGTTAATAGTCAGACAAAACTGAATACCTAACTTAGGTTTTCACCCAACAATAGCTGAGTGTACCTATAACAATAGCTGAGTATTGGCCAATCCCAGCGGCCATACTTCAGCCACTCATAGACTGCTGAATGTTCAAACTGAGTTCAAATAAGGCAAATGCCAAGTTGTAACCAATCTCACTGGTTCTATACCACACTTCTGATTCTGTATGTCACTTTGTCTTTTTTGTCTATAAATTTATTCTGACCACAAGGCACCCCTGGAGTCTCTGTGAATCTGCTGTGATTCTGGGACTGCCTAATTTGCAAATAATTTGTTGCTCAATTAAACTCTTTTAAACTTAATTTGGCTGAAGTTTTTCTTTTATTAAAGTCTAACCATAGAGCCATCATTTCCAATGAACATTGAATATGCCAATTGAGATGTCCTATAAATATAAAATATACACAAGATTTCAGAGACCTAAAAGAATGTAAAATATCTAATTAATACTTTAAAAATATGATTATGAGTTAAAATGGCATATATTGGATATATTGAGTTAAGCAAAATATTTTTTAAAATTAATTTCATTAAAAAAAATTTTAATATGGCTACTAGAAAATTTAAATTACCTGCATTATATTTATAGTGAATAGTGCTGAATTAGGATCTTATTTTCCCCTGCTCACAGCGTTTATGATTACGGCACCAGGCAGTAAAAACACAGGTGTCTACTCATGAGTCATGGACCTGACCTGCTGAGACTCCACAGGCCTTTTCCAATGCTCTTAGCCATGGAATATGACCAGTCTTTTTCCTGGATCCCATTCATTTTCTAACCTTGCAAAGATCCAAGTTTGCTTTTTTTTGGTAGGTTCTCTAGGCTTTACCAGGTAGTACTCTAATCTGATTTCCTGAGGAAACTTCAAATCCCAACAAGTTCAAGAGTAATTTCTATTTTTACTTTAAGGATTCACTTTTCAATCTTCAAAAGTACAGTCCAATCTGAACATTTCATTTTTCTGCCTCCATAAATTTTTCTATTATAGATGGAGTTGTGTAAGTCCATGGTTGCCTCAGTACCATTGTTTTTTTTTTTGAGACAGAGTCTTGCTCTGTCGCCTGGGCTGGAGGGCCGTGGTATGATCTTGGCTCATTGTAACCTTCGCCTCCCAGGTTCAAGTGATTCTCCTGCCTCAGACTCCCAAGTAGCTGGGACTACAGGTGCGTGCTACCACGCCTGGCTAATTTTTTGTATTTTTAGTAGAGATGGGGTTTCACTGTGTTAGCCAGGATGGTCTCAATCTCCTGACCTCATGATTGGCCTGCCTTGGCCTACCAAAGTGCTGGGATTACAGGTGTGAGCCACTGCGCCAGGCCACCCCAGTATCTTTTACAAATTTTAGTGTGGAAGTATATATGAGTAAATTTTTCTTTTCTTTTTCTTCTCTTTTCTGTCTCTCTCCTTCCTCCCCTTGCTCCCTTCCCTCTCTCCTTTCCTTCCTTTCTTCTTTCTTCCTTCTTTCTCTTTCCTTTCTTCATTCTTCAAATCATCTTTAGCCCACATCAATTGGATGGTTTCAGCTACTTACAGCACTCCTCCTCCTACATTAGCTTCCTAACCAAATCAATCTCTGACAGATCTACTTGGTTAGAGACGTGACTCCAAGGCCAGTTCTTCCCTTCTGGTCTCTTTTGCTAGGTCCAGGCACTATAGCAGTCTTCCGCATTCTTTAAGGGGCAGGAGTGCCTTGCTTGCTGCTGTTTAGCCCATTCCTTATGTGACTTAAATGCCACTTGGTGACAAAAAGAGTATCTTAAACCCTAATGCTACCTATGACAATTAATATTTCCTTCATCCAAATCCACACAATAACAAGGAGTCATGAATAAGGTGCAGTTCCTGTAGACAGGCAAGTTGAACAGCAGGCAGTACACTGATTTTGCACAGTATACTATCTCTGCAGGACTCAATGGATTATTGTGATATGATCACACTTAACTGGATGGGGGTCTTAATGCCAAAAAGTTGAGGTACCGTTCTTAAGAACAAGTCTACTAGTCTCAGGAATCATTCTCACCTTTGGATTAAGTGAGTAAGCTTTTAGACCTATTAAAACATTTTAACTCTTTCAAATTCTTGTCTACTGCCATCCCTGGCTGGCTTAGCAAATGGATTGTTGTACGTATGGTCTGGTTCTGAGCAGTTTTCTGTCCTGCTTCTAAAATCCACTGAATCCAAATAAGACGAGAAATAATCAGTAGGGCAACTTGTGTTGTGCAATATTGCTAAACCATGTCAATTACCCTAAAGTGGCATGAGACGGAAGAGCCAGTGCTGTTCTTTGCCCAGGGTAGACTCACTTCTTTTCCTTCCTTAGTTGAATTGATTAGCAACTATCTATTCTTTAGACACTAAATAAATGATAGTTATTTTTCAAACGAAATCTCATAACTAAATACCATGTAACTAATGCACATGTGTCTAAATCTTATGAATCAAATTATTTCCCAGTTGTGGTAGATACTGAATGGCTAATAATGACTTCTTTTTCCTTGGGCTCAGCCCCTGATATGAAGGAGGATGTCTGTGCTAAGATCAAAGTAGTTGCAGGACTCTGGCTATATATAATAGTCTATAAGTCACTACCCATCTGGAATTACTGACCATGGAATCATGGCCAACCCCCTCTTCAGCGGTTCATTTTATCTCTTAATCCAGATGAGAGGTAGGGCGCACAATCCCCCAATGATTTGCCCTGTCCTTTATCATATGGGTGGTAAAATATATTCCTGGATTAGAGGTTTTTGTTGAGAAATGCCATATTAGCTCAAGGTAGAGGGCTGCAGTCCTTTGGTGGTGGCTTCTTACTAATTTGCCTAAGAATGCAAACTCAAAACCAGGCAAGGCTTCCCTGCTGGCAGAGCCCATTGAATTCCTCAGATTACAGAAAGAGACTCAATAGAGTCTATTTAGTAATTTCAGACTTTTTGGCCTCTTGGAATGTCCCAGGGCATTTTTCCAGGAGGAGCCCCAACTCCTACATCCTGACAATTGACTTCAGCAGTAATTACATTCTTCACCAACTGAGCTTTGCTAACCTCATTCTGATTTCAGGTGTCTGGTGTTCTGACGCATGCACCCTTGGCCTTGGCCAAAACAGACATCCATGACACATTGATGGATTTACTTGCTTTTAAATTGTTTTTTCTATCCCTAATCTTTTTGGTAGGTGTCTATATATGTACTAGTTTTCTAGGTCTGCCATAACAAGTTACCACAAATTAAGTGGTTTATAACAACAGAAGTGTGTTTTGTCAAAGTCCAGGAGGGCAGAAGCACAAAATCAGTGTGGTAGAGCCACTCACTCTTGGAAGGCTCTGAGGGAGAATCCACTCTATGCCCCTGTCTTAGCTTCCGGTCCTTGGTATTCCTTGGCTTGCAGCTGCCCTCCAACCTCTTCCTTTATTTTCACAGCATTGTCTTCTCTGTGTCTCTGTGGCTTCTCCTCTACTTACAAGTACACTAGGCATTTTATTTAGAATAATCTCATATCAAGATTCTTAATTATATCTGCAAAGATGTAATTATATCTGCAAAGGTCATATTCACAGGTACTAGGGGTTAGGACATGGACATATCTTTTGGGGGACACTATTTGCTGTTGTTTAAATGTGTCTACCAAATTTCATGTGTTAGAAACTTAATTTCCAAATTCACATGTTGATTGGAAGTGGGGCCTTTGGGAGGTAGTTAGGATTAGATAAGGTCAACAGGGTGGGGTCCCCAAAAATAGGACTGGTGGGTTTATAAGAAGAAGAGAGACTTGAGCTGACATGCACACTCTTGCCGTCTCACCATATGACGCCTTCACCATGCTATGATGCAGGAAAAAGGCTCTCACTAGATGCCAGAACCAAGCTGTCAGACTTCCCAGCCTCCAAAACCATGAGCTAAATAAACCTCTTTATAAATTATCCAGCCTGCGATATTCAGTAATAGCAATAGAAAATGGACTAATACACTATTCAACATACTAAAATATGAGATACAAAAATAGTTCATTTGAGTGAATAATATGCCTGATTCTTGCTATAAAAGGCATCCCTAACTAAGCCTATTGGTCACAATATACCATTTCAAGATCTTCCATCCATTTGGAAATTTTGATTTCTGGAGTCAGTACAAATTCACTTCCTGATGCCTGAAACTTATACCTATTGTAATTGCCAGTGACACAGACCTCCCTCATTGTGTGGAATGGCCTTACCTCTTCCGTGGACAGGATGTCTATGACAAAGGGTAGAAGGTAGTGCCTGTCTACTGTGGCACATTGCCTGTTAAATCAGTGGTTCTGTCTGTGCCTCACATCGTTACTTTTGATTTAAAGGTTAGTCCCTGGAGGATGCACCAGCTTTTCTGGGCAGACAAAAGTGAGGGTCCTGGTCAGAGATGTTTCTTTTATAATGAGCTCACATAGACATCTCTCATTCTTTCTTAGATTTGGAGTTTTCTATTTAATAATCAAAGACTGTTAAGCTATATTGCTATGTGAGACAAAGGGTTCCAGTTCATAAAACCACTCAGCAACCTCTGTTGAGTCTCTCCATTAGTGCTATTTTTCCCCTCCAGTAATAAGCCAGCAACTGTTTTTCAAAAGCAGTGTAATTTTCAGCTGCTAAAAGCATTCCTTAGTCAAGAATCCTAAATACTTATGCTATATTTTCCCTTATAGGATCTGCCCTCCTCCCTCCCTGAAAAATCATCTTGGTGGAAGAGGCAGAAGTAGCAGAGACCTCAGGGTCTCATCTTTCTTTCTGATTTGTAGGACCCAAGGGATAGAAATGACCATACTGTGGCTTGTAACTTGCCAGGGTTAGTCACTGAGGCTCCTCCCAATCCTTCTGAAAGTTTGTAGCCTTTCGGTGACCCAAGATATAGAGTGTGTGAGAATACCAAGGTGAAGCATATGGTGACTCTAATACCTCCCGCTGTTCTTTGTGGCAGGAGAAGGTGTTACACGTGTTTCACTACCTGTCATGAGTTTAAGCACTACTATTCCAGATAATCCCAGTCTGCTGGATTTCTGGTGGATGGTCTCTGAACCCAGTGGCACAGACTCATCCCCTTGCATATGATGTTAAGAATGGTAGTGCATTTGTCACTTTTGTTTTAGGGGATCTTGGCAACTTCACATAGTGGGGCACATGGCAACTGAAGGAAGAAGGAAAATAAAGATGCAGCATGATGCCATCTAAGGCACTATGATCTGATCTGTCTTTTCCAGAGATTTCCTTAAAGTAAAAGGAGCACCCAGCTGTTCTTGACATAGGTAGAGATAGAGGGCCACCCTTAAGCAGATCTTTGTTAGGCAGATATATTTCAGGCAGCCCCAGGCCTGATGAAAGGTGTAGTGGATTTTTTTTTCCCCTTAGTACAGCCAATTCTTCCTTATAGTATGCTGTACTCTGGGGAGGAGATGGGCCAATATATAAATGGCACCCTTGACAGGCAGGATGGGCAATACCTTTTAGTGTTTTAAAGCATTTGTTAGCTCAACTATCGTAGTATTCCACTAATTTTTGCAAGACTCATTATATCTGGGCAACTATTGGTTTAATTGTCTATGTTCTACTGGGAGTCTTCAGGTTCTATTAACTTTTTCTATAGAGACTCTAATACTTTCACATAAGTGGGGAGGCCATTTGCAGAGGCATCTTGGGTAATGGGATACTGTGATACTGACGTTGATTAATCAGTGGTGTTACTAGTTTTCTAGAGCCACCAGAACAAAAAATCACAAACACAGTGGCTTAAAACAACAGAAATTTGTTGGGCATGGTGGCTCACACCTGTAATCTCAGCACTTTGGGAGGCCGAGGCAGGTGGATCACCGGTCAGGAGTTTGAGACCAGGCTGGCCAACGTGGTGAAACCCCGTCTCATCTCTACTAAAAATACAAAAATTAGCCAGGTGTGGTGGCAGGCACCTGTAGTCCCAGCTCTTCAGGAGGCTGAGGCAGAAGAATCGCTTGAACCTGGGAAGTGGAGACTGCAGTGAGCCGAGATCATGCCATTGCACTCCAGCCTGGATGACAACAGCAAGACTGCATCTCAGAAAAAAAGAAAAACAAACACACACACACACACACAAACCCCCAAACCCAAAAATTTATTCTGTCATGGTTCTGGAGGGCAGAAGTCTGACATCAAGGTGTTGGCAGGGGATTGTTCCTTCCGAAGCTCCTAGGGAAGGATCCTCCCTTGCCTATTTCGGTTTCTGGGGCATTCCTTGGTTTGTGGCAGCATAACTCCAATCTCCACCTCTGTCATCACATGATGTTCTCTCTGTAACTCTTACCTCTCTAATAAGCACACCAGTCATATTGAATTAAGGGCCTACTCTACTCCATTATGGCCTCATCTTAGTTACATTTGCAAGACTCTATTTCCAAGTGAGGTCATATTCATAGGCACCAAGGGTTAGGACTTAAATGTATCTTTTTGGAAACACAGCAACTTGTGACAATAAGCTTCCACTTTTTATGTCCATACCATGGGGTATGAGGGAGTAGATACCAGCCGCACCCCTAGTTTAGAGAATAGAAATTTTTAAGACCACTGCCTTAGAAGTATTAAACAGCTTTTTAATTGGGAGGCCATCAGGCTGAGATGGCTCCAGCACTTTTGATTTCTACATAAACAAAGCAAAGCTCAATGTAAACAGTAAAAGAAAACTAGGGACCTTACCAATCAGAAATCACCAACTAACCTCTCACTAGGGAATTTCCATATTC
The DNA here is from genome assembly GCA_004027835.1 of Alouatta palliata. Taxonomy (NCBI): domain Eukaryota; kingdom Metazoa; phylum Chordata; class Mammalia; order Primates; family Atelidae; genus Alouatta; species Alouatta palliata. The sequence continues at coordinate 34,474 of PVKV010014953.1, forward strand.
ATCAATCAAATACATTTTCTTTATCTTACTTCCATGTTCAGCCTATAAAAGCTCACTGCCCACACTGCTGCAGCTGAGCTCTCTGAACCTCTTTGGTCTTGAGTGCTGCCTAATGTATGAATTGTTCTTTGCTCAGATAAACTCTAAAAATTTTAAGGTTCCTAAATTTATTTTTGAACAGAGGACATCATTCTGCATCTTTGCTTTCTTCGTTTCTTACCCTTTTTGGAAACTGCAATACAGCTCTTCCTTGAATACTCTATTATCAAGATCACTCTACTACAATTTCTGTCAATCTCTGCTTTATTGACTCAGGCATTCTTCTTGGTGGCCCTAAGTTATTTATACTTACCTCATGGGCTTCCATTTTCCACCATCAGCCAGTTCACATGGCTCTTAAACTTGAGGCTTTGGGAAGACTGGTAAAAGCATCATTGGTTCTATTGCTAAGTTTAAGGTCCTCCTTGTTCCACATATCCAGAGAGTGAGTTAGTGCTATAGGAGATAGAAAAAAATTATTTAGGCCGATAGTGAGGGTAAAAAAGTCCTTAGCAGAATTTCCATTTTAACAAAAAGCAGCCCCCAAATCGTTTCTTTTCTAATAAAGAAAGCCTGAAAAATCGAGCTGCAAACATAGATAAGCAAGCTGGAAGCTTGCATGGGTGAATGCCGGCAGCTGTGTCAATAGAAAAGGGCTAAGTTGGGGCCAGGTATATTCAACATGGAGGCTCCATCTTCTCTTTTCTTTGTCACCACGTGTACAGTAAAGAAACAGGCAACATGGCACTGGCCAGGTAGAGAACCTATCTGTAAAATAAAAGATTAGGGTGGGGGTGGCCAGCTTTTTGTGCCCTATACAAGTGGCATACCTAGCCCTAACCAGTTTTTCCCACTCTATGCAAATGGCACACCCGGTCCAACCAATCTTTCCTGCCCTATGTAAATGAGACACTGCCTCCTTTTTAAAAACAATTTATTTATTTATTTATTTGAGACAGAGTCTCTCTCTGTCACCAGGCTGGAGTGCAGTGGGGCAATCTCGGCTCACTGCAACCTCTGCTTCCCAGGTTCAAGTGATTCTCCTGCCTCAGCCTCCCCAGTAGCGGGACTACAGGCACATGCCACCAACCTAGCTAATTTTTTTTTTTTTGAGACTGAAAGACATTGCCTCCTTAAGCCCATCTGTAAAATCCCTCGTATTTTACAGCGGAACCAGCAACCCATTTCTCCTGGACCCCTGTCTGCTGCAGAGAGCTCTTCCCTTTGTTTTGCCTATTCAACTTCTGCTCTGAACCTCAGTCTTTGGGTGTTTGTGTCCTAGTTTTCCATAGCTGTGAGACAACAAACCTCGGGTATTTACTCCACACAACAATGCCACTTCATCAATAGGTTTAAAAAAATATCTAAGTACTTCTTACTCCCAAATGCACTGAACTCCCTTAGCCTCATTACTCAAGGCTGGTGATTCTTTCACAGGCTTCCTATAATATTAATATCCATTCCTAGTAGTACCCAGATTTTTATACAGATACCCACTTTTCCTCCCTTACCACCCTGATACTCCTGGGGAAGCTGAATCTACTCTATTTCAGAAAGGGATCTAATTTATCAAAAGCCAATTATTAGATTTCTTGTCAGTGATTGGTTAGGGAACACAGGCCTAAACCCATCAATGCATAATATTTTTGTAGCCATAAAATTTGGACATGGAAAAGCCATGTAACCCAAGGGGAGGCAAGTGTAAAAATTCTGGGAGGCTTCTGGGAAATACATGTCCTAAATTTTAAGCTGGTCCCGTCTTTCTTTTAGATCTTGTGCAGAGTTGTGAGGCCTGGAATGAACTGGAATGAAGCTGACACCTGTGTGTATGTGGGTGCAGACACGGGGGCAGGGGGTGTGTGGGGGATGTGGGGAGTGTGAGAGGTGTGGGATAGGGCTCATAGCTGAGCAGTTGAGAGAACTGTAGAGAACCAGATTTGGAGCTGTGAATGACTCACACTTAATCACCACTCTACCAATGGTCTTTTTCAATTATGTTTGAATTGGGTTTCCTGTTACTAAGTACTGTTTGAATTTAGCTATTGTTCCCTCAGTCTGAAAGCATTTTAACTGGTACATCCCTGATGGATCTCTCTGGGTAAACGTTGTTTCACTGGAAGAGATGGTGATTCCCACTAGGTTCCCAGAGAGCTTATTTTCTCTTGTATTAAGAAAGGGGTCAGGCTTATGACTTTGTATTTGTAGAAGCCAGCCATGAACTTAGCATCAGCAGATTTCTGGCATTAGCTGCCCACTGTTTGTGGCACTTCAGGCCCATGTACCTATTTCCTGAGTGACACAAGTTTCTTCCACAGTTGTTATCAAATGGCCCTCACAGGTTCCGTGACAAGAGGAAGAGGGAGTGAGATCATCGGGATTAATGGATTATTTGGATTTGTGAGATGGTTTGCCAAGTATTGCTAAAAACAAGGCATGGGATTTTCTTTTTCTTTTTTTCTTCTTCCTTCTTTTTTTTTCTTTTTTGAGATGGAGTCTTGCTCTGTCCTCCAGGTTGTAGTGCAGTGGCACAATCTCGGCTCACTGTAACCTCTGCCTCCCTGGTTCAAGCAATTCTCCTGCCTCAGCCCTCCCAAGTGGCTGGGATTACAGGCACGTGCCGCAACACCCTGCTAATTTTTGTATTTTTAATAGAGATGGGGTTGTGCCATGTTGCCCAGGCTAATTTCGAACTGTTTGCCTCAGGCAATCCTCCCCACTTGGCCTCCCAAAGTGCTGGAATTACAGGTGTGAGCCACCGTGCCCAGCTAAGGCATGGGATTTTTCAAACTACTGACACAACAAATTCACAATCCATATAATTAACTGGACCCTCCATGCCCACTCTTTCCTTCTATAGCAGTAATTCAAATCTTTACTCTCCGCAGTTCCACAGAACACAAGAAACAACATGGTGAAACCCCGTCTCTACTAAAAGCACAAAAAAATTAGCCGGGTGTAGTGGCGGGCGCCTGTCACCCCAGCTACTCGGGAGGCTGAGGCCGGAGAATCACTTGAACCCGGGAGGTGGAGGTTACAGTGAGCTAAGATCCTGCTACTGCACTGCACTGCAGCCTGGGCGACAGAGTAAGACTCTTTTTCAAAAAAAAAGAAAAGAAAAGAAAAGAAAAGAAAAGAAAAGAAAAGAAAAAAGAAAAGAAAAGAAAAGAAAAGAAAATCAGGCAGGAGCCCAACTAACCTCCATCAAAGCAAAGACCAGTGCTTACTCTAACCTTTTTAAGGGTTTTAAAGGAAGAAGTGTCCTGCTTGTCCTCCAAGCTTGGGTGCTGAAGCCAGGAGCGGCTGAGATTTACCCGTGAAACCCGAAGAAAGAGAGGGCAGAGAACTAGAGAAAGAAAATAGGGTAATGTTACCCAAGAGGACGAAACAGAGAAGCAGGAAACGAAGCCTGCGGCTAAACACTGGTGATGACTATTAGGAAAATACCAGAGGATGCCTCGCCCGCCAGCCCACAGTGCGCAGCCTGTCCAGTCAAAAAGCTGGGCCTCCGGCCTTGACAGTTCGCAGTCTGTAAGCAGAATGTTCTAGGGCTTCCCTGTCGCCTGTGTTCGGCCCGGGAGCCACTAAAATGCAGTCTTCAGCGGTGTGGGAGGCCGAGAGTGGGCGGATAACAGAGGCCCCTCTGGTTATCTCTATGCCGTGCCAACATAGTTTCTGTGCCCACTAAGATGCATGAAATAAAAATTTCCGTGTCTCGCCCTCTGCGGTGGAGAGACGTCCCAGAAACAGGCACACCAGGGAATTGCAGCGGAGGAAAGTAACTCAAACTCAGAATGAGAGGGTTTGCAGAGGACCGATGTGAGGCCAACCTGCTTCCCAGCGGGTCTCCCGAACGGCGAAGTGGAAGGGGAAGCTCTTCTAAAAGACCCCCGCTGCCAACAGCCCCACGCCCCTGCGCCCTCCCGCAGCCCCAGAAGGCCAACTCCGCCCGCCTGAGTCACAGCTGCAGTTGGGGAGGAGTCAGGGGAAGGCGGCCCCAGCCCTTAGTGCAGCCTTTGGTTGCAGGCAGACAGAGAAAAGCTGTCAGGGATCATGGGGGAAAGTGCGTTGGAGACAGGGCCTGTGCCCGAGGCGCCGGCTAGTGGTCCCGTGCACGCCGTGACGGTGGTGACCCTGCTGGAGAAGCTGGCCTCCATGCTGGAGACGCTGCGGGAGCGGCAGGGAGGCCTGGCTCGAAGGCAAGGAGGCCTGGCGGGGTCCGTGCGCCGCATCCAGAGCGGCCTGGGCGCTCTCAGTCGCAGCCACGACACCACCAGCAACACCTTGGCGCAGCTGCTGGCTAAGGCGGAGCGCGTGAGCTCGCATGCCAACGCCGCCCAAGAGCGCGCGGTGCGCCGCGCAGCCCAGGTGCAGCGGCTGGAGGCCAACCACGGGCTGCTGGTGGCTCGCGGGAAGCTCCACGTTCTGCTCTTCAAGGTCAGTGACCTCAAATGGTCCCCAATCCGAGGCCTTTTCCTGCCTTTGGGCCACCAGCTGGGGGCTCCCCTCTTCCATCTACCTTCCACACCCACATTCCTAACCCCTCCCGCCGCTGTTGCTGTGGAACGCACTCCCAGAGCCGCACCCGCTTCCCAAGACCCAGCCCCATCCCTCCCTCTCACGCCTGAGCCCGGCCTGGCCAATCCAAGCCCGCCCTGCCCTCGCTCAGGCCACGTCCGCAGAATTTGGTCTAAGCCCCAGCCCATCCCTAAAATAACGGTGGTTGGAAGGGCATTCTGTGACTGTGGGCACCTTCCTCCTCTCGCCCCTCTCCGGGCCTCACCTACTTTAAAAAGTTTTGCAGTTGGCACGCAGCTTTCCCTCCCCTTACCTTCCCACTTCTGCCTCCCCCACCCCCACTCTGCGGAGGTAAAAGTTTCCCTTGTGTAATTAAGGAGTGAGTTTCGGGCTGCTGGGGGTAAGGGGCTGCCAGGATCAGCGCTGTGTCCGTCACATGCAGGAGGAGGGTGAAATCCCAGCCACCGCTTTCCAGAAGGCACCAGAGCCCTTGGGCCCCGCGGACCAGTCCGAGCTGGGCCCGGAGCAGCCCGAGGCCGAAGTTGGAGAGAGCTCGGATGAGGAGCCGGTGGAGTCCAGGGCCCAGCGGCTGCGGCGCACCGGATTGCAGAAGGTACAGAGCCTCCGAAGGGCCCTTTCGGGCCGGAAAGGCCCTGCGGCGCCACCGTCCACGCCGGTCAAGCCGCCTCGCCTTGGGCCTGGCCGGAGCGCTGAAGGCCAGCCTGAAGCCCAGCCTGCACTGGAGCCCACGCTGCAGCCAGAGCCTCCGCAGGGCACTGAGGAAGATCCCGGGAGACCTGGGGCTGCCAAAGAAGCTCTGCTCCAAATAGAGAGCGCAGCCTGAGGGCTGGTGTTGCCTGCCTCCCTTGTGGCTTGTGCCTTGTCCCAAAATAAATCTTTTCAGAATGTAGCACTCGCGCCCTAATAAGGAGAGAATCCTGCATCCGCGGAGGCGGGCGCTCTGGCCCTCCCTTCTTTAAGCCCAGTCCTGTGTCCTCTGAAAGAGATGCAGCCCCTCACACCTGCTTGCGCTCACCATCAATAAAAGTAATTTCACCGGATCCAGACTCCAGGCGAAGGGATGGGGAGAGGGGTTGGATGTGGGAAGGCAGATCAAGGAATAAGACAAATGTTGGGACCTGGAATCGTTGTATGATTTCTCTAGTTCCACGGAGTCCTGGATTTTAGACTCCAGTGGCACATAGAAATATCCTTGTGACCACTTGCTCCTTAAACATTTTCCTCACAGGAACACACAGTTGCCATTTTTTTTTTAGCATCCAGTACAGTCCTTGCTGTAGGTGCTTACCCAGTGTCAACTAATGGTTTTCCGCTTAGTCTTTTCTTCCTTTAGCACCTCTTAGAAGTTGCGTTTTCCGGGATTTCTTTCTTGGCTCTCTTTTCACCCTGGGTACTTTTTGGTTGACATCCATGCCTAGGTCTCCCCTACCAGCTACATACACCCCATACCACTGTCTTGAGCTGCAGTTGAAAAATACTTCAGAAGTAGCAAGTATCTTCTACCTCTTAAATGCCATTTCATTCAACAGCTATTTGTTGAACACCTACTACGTGGCAGGTCCTACTAGGTATGGTTCAGAATATTTTTCCCTCTTGTGTTTTCTTTACCAATGAATGGTACCATCATCCACAGAGAAACTTGGGAGGCCTTGCTGGCTCAAGGACTCTCTGTCATCCCCCTCCTACATGGAAACAGCTTTTCTATTGATTTTACCTCTTCAATCTGTCCGCTTTCCTAATACAGCTGCTGCCTTATTTCAGGCTTTTCACTTGACCAGTGTTTGAACTGCCAATCTTATCACATCATTGTCCTGATTCAAATATTTCAGTGTCTCCAGAATAAAGACTAAGCGCTTTATAATTATTTTCAAGGCCCTTTGTAATCTGGTCCCTGCCTATTTTTGTAGCCTCATTTCTCATCACTTCCCCTTGTGCTACCACTGAGTCACACTGAGCTCTGTGCTCTCACTCTTAACCCTGCTGTCCTGCCAAACTCAGGAAAGCACACCTGTTTCGGTTCCAGGTGTTTCTCTTCCTTCTCTCAAAGCAAGCACCACTTGCATGCCTCTATTGCTAACTGCACTGATTGTGAGAGTTTGTGGTTACACCCGCACTCCATGCTACTAGACAGTGGCTTTCTTGCAGTAGGGACAGTTTCATTCATTTCTGTATTTCCCACACCAAATACTGTATCTGGCATACGGTAGACCTCAAGGGGCTGAGGAGAGTTCCTTGCAGCAGTAAAGCAAGAATGTCACAGAAGGGACTGGGCATAGTAGCTCACAGCTGTAATTTCAGCACTTTGGGAGGCTGAGGTAGGTGGATCACTTGGCCTCTGGAGTTCAAATCCAGCCTTGGCAAAATGGTGAAACCCAATCTCTAACAAACATACAAAAATTAGCTGGATGTGGTGGCTTGTGCCTGTAGTCCCAGCTACTTGGAGGGTGGGAGGATCACTTGAGCCCAGGAAGCAGAGGTTGCAGTGAGCTGAGATCATGCCACTGCACTCCAGCCTTGGTGACAGAGTGAGACCCTGTTTCGAAAAAAAAAAAGAAGGAAAAAACCCCCCAAAACTAGAAGCGGGAGTGGAACTGAGGTGGTTAAGGATGAGGAGCACAGTCATCTCTTCCTTCATTCAGTCACTATCATATTTTCAATACCTACTTTGTTCCAGGCTTTATGCTAGGTCTCATGAACACCTTCAGGGAGCTCAGGATTTAGAGAAAGATACAAACACCAATTGTAATGAATGATAGTTACATGTAAATTATTTTGAGAGCAAATGGGGAAGGGGCATGACCCAACCTGAAGGAGGAAAAGTGAGAGATATATAAGGAATTGTTCTTGGAAATAGTAGATAGTGAATGGAAACAGGAATGGTAAGGGGCAGTAAAGCTCAGTGGTGGGTAGATTGGGTTCTCTGTTCCCTTATCTATAAAATGAGATAATTATAGCTCCCTATTTAGGCTGTTGCAAAGATAAAGTGACATAAATCAAGTGCCCAGCACAGTGCTGGAGTATAGTTTTTGCTCCATAGCTTCAGGTTTATAGTTCATTTGTCCACTCATTCAACAAATATTTACTGAACTCTTAGGGTCATCCAGATACTATTTTAAAATCTGAGGATACTGCCATGCATGGTGGCTCACACCTGTAATGCCAGCATTTTGGGAGGCTTAGGCGGGCAGATGGCTTGAGTCTAGGAATTTGAGACCAGCCTGGCCAACACGGTGAAACCCCATCTGTACTAAAAATACACGAAAAGTTAGCCAGGAGGAGTGGTGCACACTACATTAGCTACTTGGGAGGCTGAGGCACAAGAATCACTTAAGCCTGGGATGCAGAGGCTGCAGTGAGCAGATTGTGCCGCTGCACTCCAGCCTGGGCAACAGGGCGACACTCTGTCTCAAAAAATAAAAAAAATAAAAGATAAATAAAATAAAATCTGAGGATACAGTGACACATAAGAAAGACAAGATCCATATCTGTATAAAGGTAAATTCCAGTAGGAAGAGACAGGTAATAAATAAAATGTAAGCCAGATAAAAGCAAGTATACACATGAACCACAAGGGCATTCTGATTATGAGCTCTGAAGAAAAGAAAACAGACTAAGGATACAGATAACGCTTTGTAGGGGTGTTCTTTAGGTGAGGACATTGGGGATTAATATCGGGACCAGAGTTACACATATGAATTACTCCTTGACACTTGAGTTTGAGTGGTGTCACATCTTTATTTTCATGGATTCAGTAAGAAGAGTTTAAGCCCCTACCTGCCTGCCATGTTGTTGGGAAGTTGATGATTAGTAATTTTAGTTATCTTCCCATTTTCGAGATTGTGCAGTACCAGGGGGCTCACACCATCTCTCAGCCTTTGCATGTCTCTGCTGCCCTTGCTCCTTCTGGCCACATGATGTCACTGTTGGGGAGCCAGTGTCCTAGTTGGTGCCTCCTCTAATCACCCCAAGGTTGGCCTGTCCAGCAATAAGTTGGGGACAGGGGTAGAGGAGGTGTGGGGGGCAGGGGACCTTCCATGGAGGACAGCTCTGCAGTAGCTCCATTTAGTCTGGGGAAATTCAGTGCTTCTCCTGCAGGCTGCCAACCCTGGTGCTCATACTGTACCCTTTTCAAGGTGTGGCCATCTCATTGGGACTGGTATGAGCAGGCTCAGTTCTTTGTCCCCAAGGAAAAATTCTTGTTTTTCCAAATTCCTGGAAATCTGTTTGATTTTTCCCTTTCAACCCACAACTACAATTAAGAACCTAAGTGTGCATTTTCATATAAAACATCTCGACCCTCAGAAACCCAAAGGCTTGACTGATTTTGTAAGGGAAGGAATATTACTTTTTATTTCTTTCTGAGTTGTCTATAGCAGCAAATAATACAATCAAGTTAAAACTAAATTCGTTCAATTTCTTTCTTTCTTTCTTCTTTATTCTTTCTTTTCTTTTCTTTCTTTCTTTCTTTTTCTTTCTTTCTTTCTTCTCTCTCTCTCTCTCTTCTTTTTTTTTTCTTTCTTTCTTTTCTCTTAGATGGAGTCTCACTCTGTTGCCAGATTGGAGTGCAGTGGCGCTATTTCGGCTCACTGCAACCTCTACCTCCCAGGACTATAGGCGCGTGCATGCCCAGCTAATTTTTTGTATTTTTAGTAGAGATGGGGTTTCATGATGTCAGGCAGGATGGTCTCGATCTCTTGACCCCTGCCCACTTCTGCCTTCCAAAGTGCTGGGATTACAGGTGTGAGCCACCTTGACAGGCCTCAATTTCTTAATAGTTCATTTTGTTATATTGTGTTCTCCATTATCGCTGCTGGTTATTATTATTAATATTGTTAAAACTTAATGGCCAGGTGCAGTGGCTCATGCCTGTAGTCCTAGCCTTTTGGGAGGCTGAGGTGGGTGGATAGCTTGAGGCCAGGAATTCAAGACCATTCTGGGCAACATGGTGAAACCCTATCTCTACAAAATAGTTTTAAAAAATTAGTTGGTCATGGAAGTGTACACCTGTAGTCCTAGCTACTGGGAGGCTGAGGTGGGAAGATTGCTTGAGCCCAGGATTTTGAGGTTGCAGTGAGTTATGATCATGCCACTGTATTCCAGCCTGGGTGACAGAATGAGACCTAGCCTTTAAAAAAGAAAAATAAAGGAAGTGGAGATGTTGACACAGAATACCAACTTGTCATCTAGCATCTGTGGCATTTAGGCAGCTGTTTAAGCAGGTGGAAGGCACATTAGTAGATCATTAAAATTCACTTTGGCTCTGAACTCTTCAGGCCGGAAACACAAATTTATCATGCATTACAGTAAGATTAGGCTGATCTGCAATAACCGCACTCAGAAAACACGGATTAATTTGAGTGCCGGATTCATTAATTTCCCTAAGAAATCTAACTGCTAAGTGACTTGAATAGTCTAGCTAGCAAGTCAAAACATTTTTCATCCTTCAACAAAGTCTATATGGGAAGCCAAAATAAGATCTGAAACTATGTATAATGAAATAGGATAGTAGAAACTGGATAAAGGTAATGGGTAGGATAATCTAGCCTAATGTGTCCACTTTCTGCTGTGACATGCCTTACATGGGCAAAAATATATACATTCCTGGTAGGAAACTTCATCCCTAGTTAAGGACTAGAGGTCCTTTTGATTTTCCTTTGTTGTGAGCACAGGAATCATATAACCTCAGCATTGTAGAGAACTCGTATGCTGTCTGGTACACAGCGTTTCCAACACTAAAGTGTCCTGTGCTGTCTTAACATCTGTCCTTACGGTTTGGGCTTTCAGGTGTTTCTTAGTTTCATCAAAGACAGATAGAGTTCGCATTCATGATCCTCTTTTCTATTTTAGAATTATTGTTAAGATGATGGTGGAAAACACAGGCTTTATTCGGTCATTTTAAAACAAGAGTCCAACAACCCTCCCTTACCCTCTAGTCCTGTGAGATTGAGCTTAATTATTCTGATAGTTATTTTTGTTTAATTCATCACCTGTCTCTTGAGCATGGACAGTTTGTTAGGAATTCTGGTTTATTAGAGAAGGTAGGTTTGAGATGATTCCATATTGAGTCACATTGTTCGTGAACTTCTATAGACCTCCGTCTCTCCAATGCAGAATGAAGATAGAGTAGTCTAACTCAATTTAAACAACTCCTTTTATTTCACAGAGAATCCTGGATTAGACCATTCTAAAGTAATGTGGATTATTAAATGTAGCATTAATTTTATATCATTATTATTTCTTGTGTTCTTTATGTATTTACATGCCTGTTTTATTCTTTATTTCTTTACCCACTTTTCCCAACAGTCTACGTGTTTTTTTGTTTTTGTTTTTTCTTTTTTGATATGGAGTTTCCCTCTTGTTGCCCAGGCTGGAATACAATGGCGATCTTGGCTCACTGCAAAGTGCTGGGATTGCAGGTGTGAGCCACTGTGCCCAGCCATCAGTCTAACTGTTTTACCCTAATTTTTAAATTTCTCTAAGTCTGGCTGGTCAAAATGTATTTTAATACTCTTAACTTAAAAGAGTTACAAATGTACCTTTCTTATGTTTGTTTACCATTTGAAGTTGTTAACATCTGTGTTGACCAACACTCTAAATGTTTGATACAGGTAACTTGATCGTTATTCCATAATTTTATAAAACTTATTTAAAAGGTATGTATCTTATTTTTTTTAGTATGTTGTCCCTTCTCCCACCTCTTATTTTTAGAATAGTTATGAATTCATGGCTCTTTTTAAAGATTCAGTTGGTACCAGTTGCTGGCTGGTAGGTTTTCTCCTGATGCTTACCTGTCACTTCTTGGTATATGGGAGCTCTTTTCAACATGCTTTTTTTTTTTTTTTTTTTTTTTTTTTTTTTTTTTTTTTTTTTTTTTTTTTTTTTTTTTTTTTTTTTTTTTTTTTTTTTGGGTTTTTTTTTTTTTTTTTTTTTTTTTTTTTTTTTTTTTTTTGCTATGATTTGAGTGTGTCTCCAAAAATTCACGTGTTGGAAATGTCCCCATTGCAACAGTGCTGAAAGGGAGATGAGGCCTAATGGGAGTTGTTTGGGTCATGAGGGTTCTGATCTGTCAACCTAAATAACAAATGGAGAGGAAGACTCGCTAGAAGAAATGATGTTTATTTGGGAATGGGCGATACGATGGGAATTTGTACGTCTTCCACAGTAAATTCTGTGTATATTCAGGGAGATAAAGGAAGACAAAGGTTTTTAAAGAAAAAATGAGGAGGATTATATAATTGTTTTGAGATAATTATTGTTGATTACAAGAATTAATAACAAAGGTGATTTCAGTCCAAGATTGGACAGAGAGTTGCTAGGCAGATGTCCACCGAGAAGTATTTTTTTTTTATGTGTAAGATTGTGATGGCTTTTGTGCTGGTTGTGGTTTTGCAAAGTCTTTTGTGATATCAAGAATTTATGCACAAGAACACCTCCTTCATAGCCTTCCTCAGCTCTATTTGTCAGCGTTTTTAACACAAGTGACTCCATTTAGATTTTGACAATTTTCACAGCCCTCATCAATGTTTTAATGCTGCTCTAAAAAGTTACTTATGGGAGTGGGTTTACCTCTTTCTGCCTTCCACCATGTGAGGACATAAGAAGAAGGCCCTCACTAGATGCCAGTACTTTGATTTTGGACTCTCTAGACTCCAGAACTGTGAGAAATAAATTTCTGTTCTTTATAAATTACTCAATCTCAGGTATTTGGTTATAGAAGCACAAAACTGACTAGGCTTTTTTGTCTTTTTTTTTTTTTTTTCCTTAAATACTTGAATCATCTATGAAAGTATTCTTGTTTCCTTGTTACACCAGTCTATTCCAGACTTATCTTGATTTTCTAATGTTTGGCCCAAGTTATCTGCTGTTAACTTCTGTGGCGAATCAGCATAAGAGACCCAAAGACTCTGTCACCCAGGCTGGAGTATAGTGGTGTGATCTCAGCTCACTGCAACCTCCACCTCCTGAGTTCAAGTGATTCTCCTGCCTCAACCTCCCGAGAAGTTGGGATTACAGGTGCGCACCAGGACGACTGGCTAATTTTTGTATTTTTAGTAGAGATGAGGTTTCGCTATGTTGGTTGGTCTTGAACTCCTGACCTCAAGTGATCTGCCCACCTCGGCCTCCCAAAGTGTTGGGATTACAGGTGTGAGCCACCACTCCCAGCCTTATTCTGATGTTTTTATTTAACTTCAAATTCTTCCTTATTTTAATTACTTCAGGTTATTTTTCTTTTTTCAAAGCAACTATTTTACTCTAATACAACATCCTTTCACAATCTTTCATAAGCTAATATTAGATATTCTCAGATTAAACCATTTGCTTATTATATTCTTGTTTAAAACATTAGAAACTTGTTATTTCCTTTTAAAAACACAATTTTACTTATTCTAAGCATATTATAAAGGAATACCCATTTTGGGCTTTAGGAAGAACTGATATATTTGAATGCATGGGTATAGCAAATATTGTATGTAGTATAATAAATATGTATTATTTTCCCTCCTATTGTTTAAGAAACTTAAAACTGATTTTATAGACTATAGATCCAAACAGAGTTTCAGCATCATCTGAACATAACAAAAATCTCTCTGAAAATTAAAGGAAAATATAATCTCATCCAGGGTAACGCTCTTTGCGTAGGTTAAAACATGCCCTTTCCATGTTCCTTAAATGCATTTTCTGTAATAATCTGCATGCTTATGCCTGAGATAAAACATGTGGCCACCTTTAAAAATTAAGTTATAGGCACAGCTTGTTTCACCAGTAAACATTTTTCTGTTTTAATTAGCAGCATCTAATAAGGAAATGTCCAAATTGAGAGATATTATGTCTTTCAGTTTTACTATATTATATTATGTTATATAATATACTTTTACTGAGATATTTTTGTATTTGAAACAAAACATTTAGTATAAAAGTTGCCAAACTTAAAATTATACAGATTAACTTAAGAAACATCATGCAGAAACTTTACTAAAATGGGAATTATCTTAGATTCTTCCCCTTCTTGATTCTGAAGCATTGTCTCAAGGCGGAATTGGCTCTCAAGACTCCCTCCATGCCCATTTCTCCCACTAGAAACTCTATGTGGTATGTTTCATTTTTAGGTATATTTTTTTTCCCTCCTTGATATGTTGCTTAATTCAACCTGTCAAGATCTTACTTATCCCTGAAAGTGAAGTTTCTTGGAAAATCCATTCTGGAAAAAAAAAAAAAAAAGTTATGGCTTTAGATGTATTTTAACTTAAGGTGGCAGTTTACTCGCCTCATATAGAGTCCATCTTACTTCACTATATTTGAAAACCATAGATCATTCTGGAATGGACAAAGTTCATAATTTTTTTTGATGTCTTCACAGACAAATCACACATTTAACCAGAAGCTGATAAGATTTACGATTTTCCAACTCTGTACATATATAATTTACACGTTCATTCTGGTCAAAATAAATTTCACAATGTGATCCCACTTTACTCCTGCAAGAATGGCCATAATCAAAAAATCAAAACACAGTAGATGTTGGTGTGGATGTGGTGAACAGGGAACAGCTCTATACTGTTGTTGGGAATGTAAACTAGTACAACTACTATGGAAAACAGTGTGGAGATTCCTTAAAGAACTAAAAGTAGAACTACCATTTGATCCAGCAATCCCACTACTGGGTATCTACTCGGGAAAAGAAGTTATTATACAAAAAAGATACTTGCACACACATGTTTACAGAAGCACAATTCACAATTGCAAAAACTTGGAACCAACCCAAATGCCCATCAATCAATGAGTGGATAAAGAAACTGGGATATATATATATGATGTAATACTACTCAGCCATAAAAAGGAATGAGTTAATGGCATTTGCAACAATCTGGATGAGCTTGGAGACTATCATTCTAAGTGAAATAACTTAGGAATGGAAATCCAAACATTGTAAGTCCCCAGCCATAAGTGGAAGCAAAGGTATGAGGATGCACGGCCTAAGAATGGCACAATGGACTCTGGGGACTCAAGGGGAAAGGGTGGGAAGGGGGCAAGGGATACGAGATCAAATAGGCTGCAGTGTATACTGCTTGGGTGATGGGTGCACCAAAATCTCACAAATTACCAGCTAAAGAACTTACTCATGTAACCAAATACCACCTGTTCCCTAATAACCTATGGAAATAAACAAAAATAAGTTTCAGAAAGAAGTTTCATATGTTTATGATTGAAAATTTCATGTCTCCAATTAAGTATTTTATAACATTTGCTTAGAAAGCATCTGTTCAAACAAATGTATTTTGGAAACACTGTCACATAATTTTGAGATCAGAATACATCCCTCCTCTTACTCCCTACCCCTTGGAAGACACTTCTTTCCACCATGGATGGAAAGAATAAACATTTACATTTCAAACAGAATATCAGAGTTAAAATTATCAACTTACAACCAGCAAAAGAATAAGAACTTACAATTTCAATGTTTTGGCTTGTTTCCAGTCTTTTATTTGCCATTCCTTTAGAGACAGTTGGTGAATTTGGAGAATGTACATATCTCCATTGTTACCCTCTTTCATGTTCAAAACCTTGACTTCTATCCAATTTCTTTTGCTAAATTAAGATTCTTCATTATTTCAGATCTTCTCCATTTTAAAGTTGACGTTTTACATGCCAACTTTCTGTAAAATGCGTAGGAACATTTTACTTAAAATAGAAACTGTTACTTGTTTAATTTGATAGAATTTGTCTTTAAAATTTGCAGAACATGACTGGGTTCAGTGGCTCACACCTGTAATCTCAGCACTTTGGGAGGCTGAGGAGGGCGGATCACCTGAGGTCAGTAGTTCAAGACCAGCCTGGCTAACATTGTGAAAACCTGTCTTTACTAAAAATACACACACACACACACACACACACACACACACACACACACACACAAATTAGCCTGGCAAGGCGGTGCATGCCTGTAGTCAGCTACTCTGGAGACTGAGGCAGAAGAATCTCTGGAACCTGGAGAGTGGAGGTTGCAGTGAGCTGAGTTTGCGCCATTGCACTCCAGCCTGGGCAATGAGAGCAAAACTCCTTCTCAAATATATATATATTTGAGATGACATATATATATGTCATTTTTTTTCTTTATATCATTTTGGCTTTTATTCTTTCCTTTTTCTCTTTTAGCTATATATAGACACATGCATAGCCCAGGAAACTTTTACCATAAAGAGTTAGGCAATTAGCATAGGAGCTAATACCATAAAGAAAAATACAACATCCACAATAATAAAATTTCATGAAGATACCAAAAATGATTTAAAATAATTTTAATAATGTGACAAAATTCTAAAAATATAATGGTTACAAATATCAGAAAACAAAATCATTTACATAGTATGATTCCAACTATGCTTTAAAATTAAAATGTGCATAAGAGGAAAAAGACTGGATCAAAATGTTAACAGTGATGAGGGTTTGGGTCACATACTTCCTTCTTTATATTTTTTTCTTAATTTCCAAATCAAGTCATGTTTACAATGAGTACATGTTCCTTTTATAAACGGGAAAGAGTAAATATCAAAAAATGTTCAGTAACACTGAAAAATAGACCCAACAAATAAAAGCTGTTAGAAGTGAAAATGAAATTTATGAGCCTAAAGTAGTAGAGAAAGGAAGATTGAAGCAATTGTATGCTGACATGTGGAGAATTCAGAGAAGAGTTGAAGAGACTCAATTTAGTAAAAATGCTTCATTTGATTTATAGAGAATCGTGCCTTGAGATTAGATTTTATCCTTCCAGCATACATATCAAGTTCTGTCAGGCTGTGCTGAGAAGCAAGAAATACACACACACACACACACACACACACACACACACACACACAGAGAGAGAGAGAGAGAGAGAGAGAGAGAGAGAGACAGCCCCCTGAGTTGCCACAGTCTGTCATTCCTCCCCTGACAGAGCTTTAATAATGGCGTACTCCTCCATTCCAGCTGGGCGGGCTCATCCCAATCATGTCAGCGTCAGCACATGCAGGAAAATAAAACCGTAGTCATTTGAGTTACTCATAGGCAGCTAACGCTAAATAAAGAGTTGACAGGGTAGAGGCGGTGGTGATAGCATGAATCCTAAGCACTGGCTTTCAAGGCATAAATACTTATGCTTTGCAAAGTATCTTTAAACCAGGGGTGTGACTGTGAACAGACAGAATCAGAAGACAGGAGTCCTCACCAGCAGAATATAAGGTGAGATGACAACACTCTATACAGTCACTAACTTCTTATGTATGCAGTGTACCAGCCTATATAATCACCAGCCTCTTGTACACTCAGTGTCCTGTATTTACAGCCATATCTCAAAAAGCAAGCTTGCCATCTTCCATCCAATTTCCCTTTTTCTTCCTTACTTCAGCTAACCCTATCTCCATTGTCCCAATTCCCAGTGCTCACTTGTCTCCCTATCTCAATCCTCTCCCATATGCAATTAGTCAACAAATCTTGAAGATGCTAGCTATATATTTCGCAAACCCATTCTGTCATTTCTGTTTCATTGCCACTATCCTAGCATAGAATCTCATTGACTCTCATATGGGCTCCTGAAATTATCTCTTAAATGTTTGTACTTGAATCTATTTTATATGCTCAGTTGGTCAGAATACTATTCTTGATTTTTATAAATGTATGAACGTCTCTTCCTCTTAGTCAAAGTAGCATTCTTGTATGACATTTGCTATTATATATTCTGTTTGTTCAATTGTTCCATTCCTCACTGTATTGTAAGCTCCCTGAGGGGTAAGAATGTATTGAGTTTATCTTTCAGAACTTCACCATGCTACATGTATATTCAGAAGTCATAAAATGCTTGCTCCATATCATAGTGGGCCTTGGTATGTAACTTAGCTTCCTCTCTCCTCTCCCCTGAGTAACAAGAAGCTCCTTCCAAAAGCATGTCTTAGGTAAAAGAAATGGAATTGATATATCCTCTCTGAACCATAAAATCTACTTCTGTAGCCCCTGTTTCTTCCCAAATCACCAGTTAGTGATGGAATTACATTAATTCCCAGTCCATCCAAAATAGGCTGAGCTTATCATCCTTCTTTCATAATTGCCTGTTTGCTGGTAGGTGTTAGTACCTCCATCTTTGTTGGGGATTGATGTCTATGAAGTGTTTTCTACTGGGCACAAGTAGATGCCCCTCTTGTACTTTGACAGACACAAGTTCCTCCCTGCACCCAACTCTGACTGCTGTTATATTGTCACCATCACCCAGAATGCTCTGCTTAGTTTCCTGGAAGCAATTTGCCTTGTCACTAGGAGTCTGTGTTCTTCAAGCTTTCTCTCACTCTGCCATTGCCTGTGCTCTGATATTCTGTTACAGAATGGGGCCTCTTTGCCCTTGCTTTAACTAGGTTTGGGGGTGAATGATTTCAAAAGGGAAATCTTGCCGATCTCGCAATGTCTCTGGAAGCTGTCAGCTCTTTCAACCATTATTATTTCAAAACAAAGTTCTCCTGTTTTAGGATTTCTCTTCTGAGTTTCTCAAAATCAGCTTGCAACATTTCTCTCAAGGGAAGGGCTGAAATCTTGATCTTTTCTCTAGGTCAGTGGGTTGGGGGATCTGAGAAAATACTTCAAGCAGACTCATTTTGATGTTTAAGCATTAATTACCCAGCCAGACTGTTAAAAACATTGAACTTTGTGGTAGTGAGGGGGTTTGTTCTTCTAAGCCTTTTTAACTAGCTTCTAACTTGACCCCAGACTTCCAAAGTTTATAAGTAAGTGATCCTCAAATATATGGTTATGATTGTCCACCCTTTATTTCTTCCTGAAATACAGACACAATAAGACCCACACATTTTGCCTAGTAGATTTCAGGTTATACTAATGAGAGGGAACTAAATAGAAAAAAAACATTCTCAGATTGAACAAAAATCAACTTAAAGCTTACTTGACAAAACAAAACAAAAAAAAAAAAGCTTACTTGAAGATGACAGAATACTAAAACTGTAAGGATAATAGAAATACCTAAAACAAAGCAAAAACTTTAAAACAAATAAGAAATAACTACAGGCAAAATTTAAAAATAAATACAATAAAGAGCTTAATAGCATGGTTTAGTTTGTTCTGGCTACTATAAGAAAACAAACTGGATAGCTTATAAACCACAGAAATTTATTTCTCATAGTTCTGGAGACTGGGAAGTCCAAAATCAAGATGCTAGTAGATTCAGCATCTTGTAAGGGTCTGCTCTCTGGTTCACAGATGGTGTTTTTCTCTATGTCTTCACATGGTAGAAGGGCTGTGGAGTCTCTCTTAGGCCTTTCTTATAAGGGCATTAGTCCCTTTAATTCTCATGATCTAATCTCTAATCACTTCTCAAAGGTGCCACCTCATAATACCATCACCTTGTCTGTTAATATTTCAACATATGAATTTCAGGGGGACACAAACACTCAAACCACAGCACAACTTCAACAAAGGGCAAAGCTACAAAAGCCAAACCCTAGAGGGAATCTCCGCAGTGTGGTAGACACTCACTTAGCAGATTGACTTTTCAGCATTTCTTAAAGGAGCAGCCATATAGATTCAGACAGAATTATGCTGCACTTTACTGATCCTTGCTCCTTGATTCACAGCTAACTGACCCAGCACTATGCACTTCATCTAAGCTAGGTCAATTATAGTCTTTTCTCTAGACCAGTTGCTCTCAGCTGCAGGCATCCCCTCTACCACCGACCCCAGGGGGAATATTTACCAATGTCTGGAGGCCTTTTTTAGTGTCAAAACTGGAACCTAGTAGGCAGATATCAGGGATGCTATTAAACATCTTACAATGCATGTGATAGTACCTCACAACAAATAATTAGCCTATCCAAAAGGCCAATATTGCAGAGGCTGGAAAACCTCACATGTGATTGATCCCTGATACGACCGTTAAACAGACTATTTCTTACTTGGGTAGTTATAGTTAAGAATTGATGAAAAGTATTCTACTCCTAGCATGTGATGAAGAGGGTGAGATGGGGGGAGCTTTAAATTTTTTTTTTTTAGTTTTACTTATTTTTTAAGTTAGAGAGAAGATATTGCCTAGAATTCATAAAAATACTTCAATGACGCAGGTTGTAATTCCAGATAAATTGTTAGATAAAGAGAGAGTTGGATTTATTATTTTTTCTTAGTAATAAACTTATTCTATGCCTCTTTCTCTACAGTACTCATTATAAGAGACCGTGTTAAAGCATTAATGTAACAATATTTATTGTTAGGATGAATCCCTCACTCAATCTGGAGTCATGTAATACAGAACAAGCTATTTCTGTTGTGAAGACTCCTTAATTCATGCTTCTGCATATGATGTATAATGGAAAAACATGCAAAGTTAATTTAGGATGACCTTTTACCTTGCTAATGATATTACATCAGACAAACTCCAGGAATGTGTAGAAGTATTTTCATAGGGATGTGGTGAAATTTTGTTTTTCGCTTTATTTTCCAAAATACTAGTACTCATTATCAGAACCCCTTTCTGTGTCTGTGGTATAATAGAACAAGGTTCTGGGGTGTTCCCACAAAAAGGCACCAGTGAACAAATAATAGCAGAGCCACCAGCGAAGTAAAATGAAAGGGACAAAAGCATATAAGATTATTTGCAAAAAGTAATTTTTAGGATAAGATACCAAAGAGTAGGAGTATGTATATGTGTGTGTATTTTTCAGAGATATCTTAAAAATTAATTTTAACTGTGGCTTTCTGATTTTGATTTAGGTGTGATTAAACAGAAAGAGGGAAGAAACATAGTGTGGATCCAGTGCAGACACATATCATCACCACAGCGGGAAGTTAAAAAGGAGTTTAATGATATGGAAAAGGGCATTCGGGCCAGTGCATGCTGACCAGGCTTGTCAGCCGTTTGTCTGAAAGTAACAAGGAGGATTTAAAGTCAGAGACTTGTGTCTGCTTAAGAGTCATGCCTCTCACGGACAGAACATCCTTGTTATAGAAAGGGCACCTGTACAGCCAAGTCGCTGTCCATAGTGTCTGATTGGGTGATTTGTTCAACTTAGCCAGGACAAAGTGGAGGGAGGAGAAGGCTTCTGTGACAGGGAAAAGTACTCAAATGCTTAGGAGGAGATGGGTGGTACCTGGGGACCCTTTTTTTTTTTTTAATATATATATACTTTTTATTGCATTTTAGGTTTGGGGGTACATGTGAAGAACATGCAAGATTGTTACATAGGTACACACATGGCAGTGTGATTTGCTGCCTCCCTCCCCATCACCTATATCTGGTATTTCTCCCCATGCTATCCCTCCCCAACTCCCCACCCCCCGCTGTCCCTCCCCCTTTTCCCCCCAAATGACCCCCGTGTGAGATGCTCCCCTCCCTGTGTCCATGTGTTCTCATTGTTCAACACCCGCCTATGAGTGAGAATATGCGGTGTTTGATTTTCTGTTCCTGTGTCAGTTTGCTGAGAATGATGGTTTCCAGGTTCATCCATGTCCCTACAAAGGAT